>APFE031295180.1:158316-242222 GCA_000404065.3 Pinus taeda
GCTAATTTTATTTTTATTTTTTGTTTTATTATTATTTCTTATTATTTTATCTCTCCACACGATTAGTAAGAAGATGTAAAAATATCTTACTGTGAACCATAAATTTAGAGAGAAATTAAATAATAATAATAAAGTTGCAATCATGTATTTTCTCTTTTGTTATGAAACTAGCTCACAAAAGGATAGAAAAGATAGTTGAACGCCTTAGAATTCAGCCTCTCCGAGGGGGCAACCTCCTTTACATTAAACAAAAGAACAATTCTTGGATGATTCAAATGACAAAACCTCCTTTCTATATATAGGAGTCTAAGGGGTCACAATATAACCAAGCCAACCTAACAATAATAATATAAAGGCACAAAAAATAATAATAGGGGGATTCTATGGGGCACAGTAATAACAATATGGGGGCAAAAGGGGCACAAAAATATTAATAAGGGATACAAATACAATATTAATGGGGGCATCACTAGTATTATAGGGACCTAACATGATAGCATGAGTTTGGCTATGAAATGTAGCGTTGATGGCCTTGTCATCATGGGTGTCGCTATATAAAGTAGTGTTGATCCTTGAGTGTGAGAATTTTTAGGATTTATTCCTTAGAATCAAATGTGTCTTGGCCCCTGAGGTATTTTCCCATCCTGTATGCTTGGATTTATCAGTATTTTTTATTTATTGTCTTGATTAATTTGTAAAATTTTTCTCATTTCCTTTGAAGTGAAATCTCATTGAGTTCTAGGATTTCTATTCAATTGGTCATTTCTTGTTGCTTGTTCGTGTCATTGAGATGTTGGTTTTGGTGATTGATTAAGTGTTGTTTTTTATGGAAATTATTGAAAACATTGTTTTGCATTTGTTTTATCTTATCTTTCAAAATTAACTTTTTGTGAAAATGCATTAGATTAGTTGCATTGAAAAGTTATTTTTTGAGATTCATCATTGAAAATAGATCACATTATTTGGGGATTTAAAGCTAAAGACTATATTAAGTGCATCAAATCATTCAAAACAAAAATAAAGGCATAATTCATATATGTGCATCTTAGTAAAGTAAAATCATTTTTCTTTCGAAAAAGTTTCATTTAGGAAAGTGTATGTTAGTTTCTTTTTCTTATTTCTAGATCCACTCATTGGGCTAGAGGAATCACTTGTCTAAAGAGGGGATTTACCTTCACATCAGTCATCAGTGGAGATATATTGTAGCTGCAACACACCATTATGTACTAGCTCTGGAATATACTAATACTTGTTGTTTATATGCTTTTCCTTTCCATGAAATGTTAGGTCTTGAGAGAATCATGTACAACTAGTGGTGTCACAATGTATCACTATAGGGTCTATTGGTCCTTCGAATAGGTCAGATAACAGTGTCCTTAGCCAGACCACTTCTCTGCTTACTTCATAGGCTGCAACATACTCAACCTCAACACTAATCAAAGAAACTACATCTTGCTTTCTGCTCATCCATGAGATCATGGAGAAACCCTAACTAAAACATCCTCCTATAGTGCTTCTTCCATCCTGCTCATTGCCTCCCATGTCAGAATCTGTATATCCAATTAGGTGGACATCAATCCTCCTATCATATTTTAGGAACCAGTGGATAGTTCCTCACATATATCTCAGTATATGTTTTTCTCCTATCCAATGATCATGTTTTGGCTCCACTTGGAATTGACTGAGAATGTTTATTGCAAAACAATTTTCTGGTCGGGTATTTATAAAGTACACTAGTGAGCCCATCAATTGTTTATACTTGATAGGATCTATAGGGATCGATTTATAAATCCATAGTATCTTCAACTTTGTGATCATCAGAGTGGTCATAAGTTTGCATTCCATCATGTCAATCCAATTCAACATATTGAGCATGTACTTTCCTTGATCCAAATAAATTTCATCGTCTTCTTTCCACACTTCTAGTTCCAAATAGTAATGCATCAACCCTAGATCCTTCATTGTCAAGTTATGTTTCTAGTTGATTCTTAAATTCTTAAATTATAACTTCTACACCTGTCAAGATAATATCATATACATACATAAGAATGATTATATTTTGTCCATATACAACCTTGATATAAAGGTTTGGATCGACAAAACTTCTTATGAAGCCTATTCTATGTAGGTATTCATCCATTCTAGAATACCATCCCCTTGGTGCTTTCCTGAGGCCATATAATGATTTATTCAAATTGTAAACATATGTCTTCTTATGTTTAACTTCAAATCCCAATGGTTTCTCTATATATACTTCCTAACCTATTGTGACATGATGAAATGTAGTTTTGACATCCATTTAGTGGATGTTCCATCCTATCGATGCTGCCAGAGAGACCAATGAATGAATTGTTGTATATATTGTTTTCAAATAAAATGTCTCTTCGCAATAGATTCCTTCTTGTTGAGAGAGGCCCATAGCCACAAATATTTCCTTATACTTATCTACACTTCCATCTGCCACATGTTTGATATTATAGATCCACTTGGAAGTTACCACAGATTTATCTTTTTCCCTAGGTACAATCTTCCAAACTCCATTCTTCATTACAGATTTATATTCTTCCTTCATGGCATCCTTCCATTCCTAATGATTGACAACCTCTTAAAAGGCGGATGGATCTGCTTCTATTGCTTTTTACATGTTTGCAACATGCCCAAAATATCTCTTGGTTTCTTGTTTTCTCTAAATGAGTCATTCGCCACCCCATGACCTTCTACATTAAGTAGTGTATATTACAACAAGTTAGGTTTCTTTCTTGATTCAGTGATGACCACAAGTTGAATGGTTTCACTGGGACCCTCATATTCATAATGATATTCTTCTTCTTCCCTGTTAACTTCTTCTTCAAATAATGGAATTTCTTTGTGATCACGGTCCATGGGAAGTTCCTTAGATTTCCTAAATGCAATACTCTCATGAAATATGATATCTTGACTGACTTCTATATGTTGTCCTTTATTTAGATCCCATAATCCTTATAGGAGTTTTTGTAGCCAACAAATTCTCCTCTCCTGATGGATCAAGCTTCTTTCCTTTTTCCTTTGGTATATGAATATATATGCGACACCAAAAGATACAAAGATGTTCTATAGTTGGTTTCTTCACAGTGAATACTTCTTTTGGAGTCTTTTTCTCTAGTGACCATTCACGGCTCCACCCCATATAAATTTTGGTAGATCTTGATCATGTAGCATTGCCTTTACACTTTCTTGAGTGGACCAATTTTTCGTTCTGCAACTCCATTTTGTTTGAGATTATATGGGTTTAGCAACTCCCTCTTAATCCCATATTCCTTATAGAAGTCTATAATTTCCTTGGATGTGTACTCTCGTCCACTATCGGATCTTAGTATCCTGATTCTCCTTTCTGTAAGGTTCTCTACGTCCACTTTGAATCCTTGAAATTTTGCAAATACTTCATCCTTCATTTTTTTTAAGTAAACCCAAGTCTTTGTTTAAGTATCATCTTTAAATGTGAAATAACATATATTACCTCCAAATTATTTAGGATCCATATGGCCACATACATCAAAGTAAATGAGATCCAAGATTCCGTTTGACCGTGAAGCACTACTTCCAAATGGTCTCTTGAGATTCTTAGCCAATGCACATCCCTTACATCAATCTTAATGATCTTGTTTTAATTTATGGATTCCATCTGCTATGGAGCTTAGGTGTGGAACGATTTTGAAATTAATATGACCAAATATTATATTCCATATTTCACATAGGTTGATTTCAATGTGAACCAAAGCTTATGCTAGAGGAGATATTAACCTAGAGAGTTTTCCATCTTGGTTACCAACTACTCTAGCATTAGTTATGCTTGAATCTTTACTCCACATCACAACCTTTCCATCAATGAAAGGTACTCTATCACCCTTATCTTCTATACTTCAAATGGAAAATAAGTTCTTATGTAAACTTGGAAAAAATAGGATGTTGTTGAGGTGAATATTTCTCTTACGAGATAGCTCTTACAATCTCCAAGTTCCAGTGATTAAGAATATTTTCCCTTTGATAATTTCTTCAATTTTTAATGATGACCGAATCATGTGACTAGATTCAGCCCTATCAATTACCCAAATTCTCTCGTCTTGGAATGTGCCAATTGGTGTCGAGAAGAGACCTTCATATTTTTCCTTGATTGCTTCCTCTTTTGTAGCGAATAGGATTCTCCATGGTTCCTTGATGATTTTCTTGATATAGCTTGCTACATTTGAACACTTTTTGATGATCTTCTTAAATGTAGTGGAGATATTCATAATGCCCTTAGTCAACCTTAGCTCTGAAACCATCTTCAGAAATCAAAAGAGAAATGATTATATAGATTTCTCTTTACTTGATAACTTCTTGTGATGTCATTTTACTTATTAGCTTTGGTACTTATTATTATATGTGTGAATTTTAGAAAATTTACCAAAACAAGAAGAGGATGAACAAAAAATATAGGATGCAAGCTAGGGCCAAAACCTTTCCACTTGAGAGGAAATCCCTCAAATCTCTTCTCTTCCTTATAGATTCTTCAATTGAAAAATTCCAAGACCTTAAGACTCACTTTAGAAACCTCGAAGACCAATACCAACCTCTCTTGATGATGTGCTGACCTTGATCCTATCAAGCTGACTCAAATCTCTTCCAGTAGCACTAATTTGGCCTCCAGTTGCAAAAATTTTGGCCCGCACTACATATATGAAATTTAGGCCCCATGAGCAGTTGTTGGTGCCACACATGTGATATTCTCTTTGATCTACCTTTTGAACCCTCCTTTGACCTTCACTTGAATTTACCTCACTTCATAAGGATGGTGATTATCCTTGGTGATCTTTGCTTTACCTACTTGTCTCCTTCTCTCTAAGATTGAACTTGAATATAGAAACCCTAGGTCTTGCTACAGAAACCCTAGTTCTTGTTAGCATGTGTGAGAGAAAATTATCACAAACAAAAATATCCTTCATCCTCGTTCTCCTTCAATACCTTGTTCTTCCTCTTCCTTCTCTGGAATGAGTGGTGAGTGAATGTGCTTCAAGTAGGATGAGTTCTCTTCTATTTATAGGCTCTTCAAGGCTCAACGTGGCTCTTCCTTTAAGATGACTTTCTAGTTACCAAGCCACTTTAGTGTTGAAGGGTATATAGAAAATTTCTAAGAAAAAAATAATTTTCTTTACAAGTTGCAATGTGCCCGATGGGGTCTTCAACTTATCCAATGGCTCTTTTGACTTGTTGACCTAGGAAAAAATCTAGAAGCACTCAATGGGTGCTTGACCTATAAAATAAAAGACCTTGAGCATGAAAACCATGCTCCAAAAATCATAATAATACTTTTTATTTCATTTCAGACTTTACAAGAATCAAAGGTATGTTTCGTCTATATGAAGACCTAACCTAGTTACACATTTTTCAGCACACCCAAGGATTAGGAAGTCCAAGGGATCCATTAGTGATGGGAAAAAATAGGTTAATGGTGGCAGTGGATGGAAATAGTTTGGGTGGAGAAATGGGGAATTTAACCATCAATGAAGCATATTTTAATACTTGCACTCCAACGCTTACAAAAATATAATTGAAATCTCATACAAATGGAAACAACAAGCTATTCTGAAAGCACAAGTTGGGCTTCTATTATTTTAGTTTTTTGGTAGTTTAGTTTTTCATTTGGTGCATTGGTATACAAAATTCCAATCTCTTACAAGGTATCTCTTCCCTACATAGAGACAACAAGTAAATTATTATAAAGATAAAAACATGAAAAGTGAAAAATGAACTAAATATATGAAACATCATTAGCTATAATGAAATAAACATGGAAAGAAAAATAATGAAATAGAAGAGGAAGGGAAACAATAATTCTCTATATTTCTTGGTGAAAAGAGTTAAAAATGATCCCAGAGATACTAAATGGAGTTGTTACGGTAATGGACCTATGAATTTGCTAAAGGAGGGACCCTTTTCCCTCTCCTTGCAAGGATCATCTCTCCTGGAAAGAACCATATCTCCTCAAAGAAGTCTTGTGATAGCTCTAAAATGCGAGCTCTATAAACAAAAAGAAGTTCTAATTGGCTATACAATTTGGGAGTCTAAATTTTCTTTTTCTCCTATATTGTTTTTGTAGTAAATCCAACGATATTTAAAGGCAAAGGCTCACGTATGAGCTCCCCTTAACTCACTTATGAGATTTGATCTAGTGGGAGACAACAAGAGTCCTTTTGGAGGCTCCTTAATTCCAATTCAAGGGTGGAATGGTTCGAGACTGAGCTAGCTATAATTTTACTTTCAATAGGTGAGTACAAATTTAATGTTGTCTGGCTTGTGGACTAATAAATTATTAATTATTTGGATATATTAAACTATAAAAGAAATAATCATGGTTATCCATGGAAAAAAGTTTCAAATGGAAACTTTTGGAGCCTTTGGTTTTTGTTGATTTCTAATGCTTTACAACGTTTACTGGCACGCTTGTGCATCCCATTTTTCTATCTTGAGAATATTGGCTAGTGCCATTGAAGGTAAAATTTTTCAATGGTAACAATCCCCCCCCCCCCCCCCTCGATGTATGAGGTTAGGAGAAAATGTCACATTCAACCAAAATACGTCACTTTTTTTAGCTAATGATGAGTCCTACTAACTTCTTGGGAGTGATATTGTTATTTGGAGAGAGATTAGGGGATACTTAAGAAGAGATCATAGAATCCACTTGTAATTGAATATATTTTAAAAATTCTGTACAAGTTGGGAATGTCACATGTTCCTGAACACGACCTTAACTATGATGGCTACATTTATACACAAGATTAATCTTATCTACAATGTTATGAAAGAAATTGTTGCTACTAAAGTGGATAACTACTTCACCCAAAGGGGAATCTCTGATGGAATATGGAAATGTTGATGCATATTCCCCCATGTATTAGGTGTGTTTTAGAATTGATGGCACTACTATCTGATATGCTATCCTAGTATATAGTTCTTTGACCAAGCTAAGAACTCACAACTCTCACAAAGTATAATACCTTCCAATGCGAAACATTATTTGCATAAAACATCAAGGTTGTTAGTGAAATAAATGGTAAATGATGCCTCCCCTAATTCCTCCCTAGATATACACTAAATGGGAGTGAAGATAAATATATTTTTTCTTTCTTGGAAAGTGAGAGCTAGCATCGATATGAAGGAAGGCATCACAAGTTGGAAAATATATTTTACAAGAAATCGACTTGACATATAGTATAAGTACAAAACATGGATGGGTACCAAAGGTATGGTCATTAACATTGACAACATAACATTGGGACAATAAAATTCCTAAGATTGGGGTATTTTCACAAGAGACAGAAGTCAAAACAAGAGAATGTAGGAAATCCCCTATAGTCAGGAGGAAATTTAGGAAAGGTGAGAAATGGTTGCTTTGACTCTGCGAATTAGGTCAACAACAATATGATATTATGGTTAGAATTAATGGAGGTACGTGACATGAAATAAATATTGAGAAAATAATGTATAAGAATTCTACTTTAATTAAGGGCACGTAGGTACTACCATTAGGAATCAAATATGAAAATGAGTGAGGTTCTTTCTTCCAAAAAAAGAATATTTGTACAATTTCAAAAAGAATGTGTGGAGGGTTTGGAATATGAAAACATAGAGATATGGGCCCCATTGTGTGGTGACCTTCATTATGATATAGGGGAGTGTCTACAAAGGGTGTGGGCCCCATTATCTGGTCTTAATGTAAGGAAAATGAATGTTGAGTGTGAATGGTCTACAACATTGTGGGGGAATGAGAGGGCAAGTGATAATGCAATGGTGCATTGATCATGATTGATTGTATGGGTTCCTAGGAATTCATAAGGTTGATAAGAAATGTGTAAATAAGGAGGAATGTAGTGATGATATACATTATGAAAATGAATGATTATCAGGAAGGAAGTGATGGTCATTGACGCCAATAACACAACAAGTACTATTGTATGGGGTAATTTACAAAGGTTGAAACATACCAACCAGTGCATACATTTCACCTTCTATAAGAGGGAGGTTTGGGTGAATGTGGTTGGGAAATGGGGACCCTATGGTGAACTCAGGGGGTTTTGTACTAGGTTATGAATTTTTCACAAAGGGAGAATCATATCATGTCGATTAAGATATGATATCTTGAGTGAAATTCCATTGTGTTATAGCCAAGGATCCATCATGACCTCGAAAATGTGTCAAGAAAGAATGAGATAGACAATTTAAGTGAAAGTAATAAATATATATAAAATATTGAAAATGCATATATGATAAGATAGAATGAATTCATGTCAGACGTTATGATGGGCCTGAGAGTTGTGTGGGCCTCAAAGGGAAAAATTTTGCATGTCATTTTGAGGTTGGAATTGTCAAGTATACAACGTGTTGATCCCAAAGGTGCAAATGGCTTTAGAAATAGATCCTGAGGGCTGCCATATGATATTACGGAAGTTTCAAAATAGTGCATAAAAAAGTATGGTGGTGCCTACAACACCACCTCATTTGTTCTCTAGAGGCATGGTATATAGTGAGGAATTGATAACTTTCGTTATTATTTGGAGGTCGCCAAAGACCTTCTTTGACTTGCACTTAGAGTATGGTGCATCCTAAATATTCCCCAAGCAGTGGTGAAAGAAGTTTTTCATTGATTCACATGTAATATTTGGATTTGGTTATAGCCTAAGAAGTTGTAAATAATGGAAAAGGACCCACACATGCAACAGCAAATTGATCTATGGTGTGGGGAATTTGTCCTTAAGGTAGACTTTATTCAAATATCATAAATTAGTAGATTTCTATATAGTCCACTATTTTTTTATGATGAATATTAGGTTATATAACCATGAACTATAAGCGATGGGGTATATGAACCTTTACTTTTGTAAATTATCAATTTTAGCATTGATAGATATAACATTTTATGGGTGCATTGGATGTTGTTTTTTTCCTTACTGAGGACATATCTAGCCATGTGTTGACATGGTGCTCAATGATAGTATGGATTAATATAAGAAAATATAGATATGGCCAAGAAACAATATCATGGTACTCATGGAATAAGGCTTTGTAGGAAATAACTTCTTGGCAGAATGCTTCCACTAAACTTCTCTATTCAACAATTCAAGGCTTAGTTGAGATGTAAACCTAGATGGTTGCATAAATGTTAGCCATATTACCCTCTTGAAAGGTGTCTAGTGTAGGAATTAGGTTTTTAAACTAGTCAATGTGGATAACAAGAATGAAAATTCTTAGTTTCCACTATGCACACAGTATTTGTAGAGGGTAAGGAAGTTGTGAATGCTCCTTGGGGTAAAAATAAGGAGAAGTAGTACATGCCATTTGACAGACCCTCTGATGCTATCAATTTTTTGAGGATGTCCTCATATGAGTGGAATATAGTTCAAAATGGTTATTATGGCATCATTAGTTCATGAGGAAATGGTTGGAAAATGGAAGTACTAGTAGACATTCAAGAATTTGATATCATAGTAGGTAATATAGGACCAATCGATGTGGTCAAAGTGTAGACATATTTAGTCCATTTGGTTCTAGATGTGCTACCTTTGTAGTAGGAGAATTGATATTGATGCCATGGAACAATGGGATGATGATTGGTATAAAGGATCATATTGATGAATAAATGTAGTATATATGTTTGTTATGTAGTATGGGATAGTCAAGGTTTCCAAGGGTTGCACTAGTGTTGTGGGAACCACATTAGAGGTGGCTCCTTCCATTGAAATGGTCAAGGAGACATTTACCTAAAGGGCAATCTCATCCCTATGTGAATGAGTACTACAAATCCCACTTGGGAGATGTGAAGGTGTGATTTCATCCCTTGGAATGATCAAGGAAATAGGTGCTTTAGGAGTAAACTCATCCTAGAGTGGGATGGGATCCTAAGGTGGGAAAGGTGTCATTGAAATTCTATGGAGCTATTGGTACATGATGCATAAGGGACACACATATTTGAGGTGAGTGGTCTAAGTACAAAGTGCACAATGGCATGTACTAAGGTGATGATGCAATAAATGCTTGTTGGTTCATCATTCACACCTAGAGTTGGTGAAATTGAGGTTCAACCATCGAGGTGTCACATATGGATACCAATTCATATTGATATCATGGGTGATTGGGACAATTATTCATATCACTTCAATGTTGAGGACAAAGGTGGGTTGCTCGTAGACCCTTATTACTGGACGCGGTAGATTTATCACTTGATCGGGTGGAAAGAAATGAGGGAACCTAGCAGGCATGAAGAAGAACTTTGAACTTATCCAATTCTTGGTGTTCATTGGTATTGTTAGAAACAATGGAAAACAAGACATTATTGAGAGGCAAGGGTGAATCAGTAGTGTCACCAAATACTACAATTTTTAACAAATTATACTTTTCAATAACTTTAGAAATTGTTCATTGATCAACAACACGACTCAATCATAAGATAATCATCATTGAGAATATGAGAAACATATGCACATGACACCAATCTTCTATTTATTACAAGCTTCAACTTTATTACATCAATGCCCCACAAGCCACTACTTGTAGGTTTATCAACTACTACTGAAATGAGCTTCTATCCCTACTCATTTATTAGCTACCATGATAGGGACTGCTACCTTTTCTCATTTACCAACACTCACTGGAAGTGACCCTTGCCCCTACTTATTTTTTAGTCTTTACTGAAAGGGACTCTTGCCCCTAAAAATATACCAATACCCACTAGAAGGAGCTTCAACCTCTTATCTGTAAGATACCTCTTGTTATACTCGTTGATCCATATTTTATCTATTTTCAAACTAGAACCAATATGCCACTTATTGCATAAACTAGTAAATTGTGTTGACTATAACTTCTAACCAAAGCCACCTTACACACCTTAAATAATATATTATTACTAAACAAATCACCAAAAATATCACCTTCAACAATTTCTCATTATTGAACACATCACCACCCTATATGCACCAACATCATCAATACTAATTCATTCTCTGCCTTCTTAAACACCTTTGAGACACCAATATTAATCTTTGATTCAACCCTGATTCATACACACACTATTCTACATAACAATGCACCAACGTACTCTAATACACACACTTTTCTATGCAAACACTCTCTGCAACCCAAATTCTGCTTATAAATAATTATGGGCTAGTATTTTTAGAATTGGACTTTAGTTATATTTCTCTTTGATCTACTGATTGGATTTATTATTTTTCCTTTTGTTCTATTCAATTTGGTATTATGTATATTCACTTCAAGTATTCAATCTCCGATCTCAAGTTTAAATTCAAAACCTAAGTTAAACTAGTATTTTTTCTTATTTTTATCATTCTACCCTTTTAACAAAATTTAGCTGGGACTTTCCAATTTTGGTGTATTTCCAGATTTGTCAAAACTATCAAAAACTTCCTTTTAATTGTATATTATGCTATTCATGCATTTAGCATTCTTATCTGCTATTATTTTTTACCTAACTTCCAAACTCCACCACTAAACAATCGCATGTCAAAAAATGTCAGCTCATTCATTCCAACGCCTATGGGCTTTATTATAATGTTGCCCAAATAGACCTTCATGACATTCTTATTTTAATTAAAAATGCAGCCAAATCTACCTATTTTGGCCTTAGCACCTTTTTCTCTAGCATCTTCTTTCTTTCTTGCCATAGGACAACTATGGTAACCTCAATCCAAAACCTATAGGAAATTAGGCTGCTCTTTTCCCTGCATGGATTTATTTCATTTGCAAAACCTTCTTTCCCTTGGTCCTTAACTGCTACATGGAACCCTATGTGTGTCATTTTGTTTATGTTACCTTTATGAAACCTCCTAGCTCCATATCTCTCAGATGAGCTATCCTATGGGGTCCTCCTGGTCTCAATATCTTTTGCTACCACCCTACCAACCTATCAATGTCTGACATGTCCTCACTCTCATTTCTCGTTGTTACTTCTTTGTGCACTATTAGAAAATTGTCGAGCTCCATCTAATGAGATGACGTAATTCTAATGTCACCTACACCATGTGTCGACCAATGATTGGTGACATGTGTCACCCAGAAATGGGCCTTTTGGTTCCCTAAAAAATGCCAAATATGACTACCATGTGTCCAGCTCTTATTGGCCTATGCTAACGTCACATGTGACCAATTATATATTTCCACATCTACCATCAGAGGAGAAATAAAGGGTCCCCTGACTTTTGGTTTTGTGACCATTTTCTTTGTTGATATTTTTTCTCAAAAACCATCGTATTAAGAAATTCTTCCCTTGACACCAATCCATTGCGGTTTGTGGTATTTCAAGTAGAGGTAATATGTTGGACCTCCACCATTGAGCTATGTGATCAACAATATGGGAAAATACCTCACAAAACCTCGAGGCCTGACAAGACTGTTATCTATAAGCATGTTGGAATATTGCCACGTGTGCCCAATGCCGATCTCCCAATGCTTAACCTTGTTCTCCTGAAAAAATATTATCTCTCTCTGTATGAGATTATTCACCATCCTTTTGTTTATCAGCAATACTTATCCCCCTTTGACATCAATGGAAGAGATACTAACATATGCCCCTTTTCATCAATCTCCCTTTGTCCTCTGATCCTGTGGACCTGCAAACTTCTTCTTCTTATGTTTAAAACCTTAGGTACCTCTTATGTAATGTAAGAAGCTCATTCTCTATCATATAAAGAAAACTGAGTTGAAAGGAAAATATAAATTACTCCCAATCTCTACCTCAAGTAAGAAAGAGGGTTCTCTTGCTGAAACAAAACATACTTGTGGAACTGAGCCATGAGAAATAATTCATGATGGTTTGAGTCTCAGCTAGGATTAAATTCATAACATTTCCTACCCAGTCACATACACCTAGCCTATATCAACGAGAACAACCTTGCATATGCATGAGACCATCAATTTTCAACTTATGAACAACATAGTACAGCAATTTTGACAAACATAAAGCGACTCTCATCATGCATGCCTAGACCAACATCTCAAATTGTATTTCACCTCAAAGACTTCTAATGGCAGCAAACTCACTATGATACATTTGACTCTTCATGAACAAAAATGATATAAATAAACACTTGGAGTTTATAAAAACAACACGAACACCATATTATGGAAAATAGTTTAATGACTATAAATACCAATTGATAGTACCTTTGATAGAAAGTGTTAAGATGATGCAAGTTGTTGAATCGATGCCACTGATAGTAATTCTTGAGCACTTGATAATAGAATTTTCTCATCCTTTGATCATTATCCTTTCACCACAAATATGATTCCTAGTAGCAATTACCAATTAGTATGACATTATAACATAAATATCATTAGACTTTGTCTTGCAACAAATAACTGATACCAATTAATGGTACCAACTATCAATGGATAATTTGGTACTCAAATCTTGACATGAGTATACTCCCGTTGTTGCTATGCTCCCTCTTTTTATTTTTGAATTTGTAAACAATACTTGCAAAAGTAACTTCAACAGTAAACAAATCATCACCACCTATATATACCTGGACTTCAACAATCAACATAAAATGGCACACTTCCCTTTATCCTTCAAATGCATTCATTAGCATGACCCTTTCTTCTCCTTACATCTGACCTTTCTAGATTCCCTTGAATCTAGACTCCTCTTTTAAATGAAGAGAAACACAAGCTATACTCCTCATGAGTAGATTATCTCCCTTTTTCTTCCACAACTGGGTATCTTGAATTTGGTCAACACTATGAGATGATTTCCTTCGGTAATATTCCTGATTGTGTGGCTTTCTTCCATTGCTTGAGTATACAGACCATTGATCATTCCTTTTCTTAGCACCAATTAAATCCAATTTTCAATTTACATCTTACTCTTCTTTCTCATTGTATTGCTTTGGAGGACTATCAAGGTTGATGTTATTTTTTATTTTATTTTAGTCTCTTCCTATTATAGGTTATATAAGAGAGATCAACCATAGGAATTTCATACACTGATATGCTAACTCCCTACTTATTATCTTTAAAACCAAAAAAGAAATTGTGCTACCTCCATGCTCCATTCAATATGCCTTTCTTCTGAGTGCTGAAAAAGCTCATGCAAAGTCACCATTGCAAGATCTCATCATAATCCATACCTCTATTTACAATGTTATGAATATATATTTTCTTGTTAGATTTGCATGTAGCTACTTTGTGCCCACAATTCTTATACTTGTAGCATTCAACATTATTCAAGAAGGGGCAAAGGAACTATTCTTCTTACCAAGAGTTCTCTCTACCCAATTTCTTGGAATGATTCTCATTCTCCTGGTGTTTTTAGGCGACTAGAAACATAGCATTTGAAGGGAAAAGGCTCTATGTGCTTGGATGCTTGAGCTTCTCTTAGGAACTCATGGATATGGCTAAACTAGTGCATTTCACTTCTGTTGTTGTACTTTTTTTTGCTTTCTAGACACTTGGAGGCAAAGTTCCCAATGTTACTACAACAAAAGCATATGAGGGTTTGCATACATTTGTTTTGATTTATGGATGTATTTTGGTATCCTTGGTGTTGCGTTCTTTTCTATTCCACTAAATTGTTGTGGGATCTTCCTTTACACAAATTCATGGATCCCTTTAATGTTGTTGTTTAGTCACTATCATTTTCCAACATTATATGAACTTGATAGGAACAATGGCTAGTCTAAACGTCTTCAAACTTTTTAGAACTCTCTCCATGCATCTAAAGGTTCAACAACTTCTCTATTAATAACCTTTTCTCCTTATCTAGATATATATTAATATCTATAAATTTATTTATCCCCTCAAGAGTTGATATATGTTACTTCTTCAAACATATATTTTCTTCAAGATCTTCCAAGTCAATGCAGGAGAAACTAGATTCACAACAAATGTAAATTTCAAACTCAAGGGGTTGTTCCCTTGATGTCCCTAACAATTCTTTTGTTGACACATTAGATGTCATTCCTTCCTCTTCACTAGAGGTGGACGCATTTATTTCTTTACCAATGTCAATATTTGTTGTTTTTATTAATATAGCTTCATCTTCACTGTAACTAGATGAGCAACTCTCACTTTCACTAGTACTTGCAACCGAGTAATTTAAAAATAAATGGCCTATTGTGCTACAATAACAACAAAACATCAAATTACTTGCAAACTACATCTTCTTTGAGTGTTGATCATCGAATTGGCCTATTGATACAAAAGAATCACAATTTGGTTCATGATATCCAATGCTCTTTGAATATTTTACTGCTTCATCATCTAGGGAAAGCCTCTTCACATCACATGCAAATTGCATTTCTACTTCATAGATTGACTATAATTTGTCCAATATAGCCTTGGTAGTCTTAAAAAAATTCACTTTTACAATATCTGACTTACAAAAACCTCTCACGATTTCCTTACTAGATTTTTTATCAAACATATCATCTGTCTCCATTCTCCATAGGTATCCATACCTCATGTTCAAGAGCCTTCAATTATATTCTCATCCTTACCTTCAAATTTGTATAACTTGAGCCATTAAAAAATGGAACTCCATATAAGGTAATCTAGTCTTGGTTCTCCATGACCCCTGATCTTCCTTCTACTTGTTAAACTGATCCTGACGAAACCTCACTCTGATACCAATTTTTAGAAACAATAGAATCTAGGACACTACTGAGAAGGGGGATGAATTTGTAGTGCACCCAAATTATACAATTTTTCACAAATTATACTTTTCAATCACTTTAGAAATTGGTCATGGTTTACAAACACAACTCAATCATAACATAATCATCATCAAGAACATGAAAAACATATAGATAAAGCACCAATCTTCTTTTTATTATGAGATTCAACTTTATTACATCAATTCCCCATACACTACTACTTGTAGGTTTATTAGCTACTACTAAAAGGAACTTCTATCTCTACTCATTTATCAGCTAGCTCTTAAAGGGACCACTTCCCCTACTCATTTACTAACACTCACTGGAAGAGACTCTTACCCTTGCTCGTATATCTGTCTCTGCTGAAAGGGAATCTTTCCCCAAAAGGTTTAATAGTACCCATTTGAAGGATCTCCAACCGATGATCTAGAAGATACCACCTTCTGGCCCTGCTAATCCATCTTTCATCCATTTTCAAACTAGAATCAATAGGCCACTGATTCCATAAAAAAATATTTTTTTATCACTGCAACTACTCACCAAAGCCACCTTACATACTTTCAACAATATTTGATTACTCAACAAATCACCAACAAGATTACCTTCAACAATTTCTCATTACTAAACAAATCACCATATTATATGCATGAGAAACATCAACGTGAATTCATTCTCTTCCTTCTCAAACACCTTATAGACACCAATACTGTTATTCGATTCACCCTTGATGTATATAGACACTATTGTGCATCACGCTGCACCAACAACCTATAATCCTCACTTTGTTATCCACCCCTCTCTGCAACTCAAATTCTTCTTATAAAGAATTATGGACTGATATTTTTAGAATTGGACTTTAGTTATCTTTTTCTTTGATCTTCTACATGGATTTTTCATTTTTTATTTTTCTCTGTTCAATTTAGTCTTTGGATTTGTTGTTCAAGTCTTCAATCTCTGACCTCCAATTTAAATTCAAACTCTGAGCTAAACATTTTTTTTCTTTTTTTTATCATTCTTCCCTTCTAACAAAATTTAGATGGGACTTTCCAATTTTGGTGGACTTCCAAATTTGTCAAAAATGTCAAATCTTCCTTTTAACAATCTTTTCTACTATTTTTTCATTTACACTCTACTCTGTTGTTATGCTTGGCTTATCTATTAAAATCCACCAATGAACCGTCACCTATCAAAAATTGTTGACTCCTTCATGCCAACGCTCACATTATTTATTATAATGCTTAATAATCTTTTCTACTATTTTTGCATTTACATTCTACTTTGTTGTTATGCTTAGATTAGCTATTAAACTCCACCAATGAACCGTCACATATAAAAAAATGTTAAATCCTTCATGCCAACGCCAACATTATTTATTATAATGCTACCAAAATAAACCTGGAGGATCATTTTATTTTATTTAAAAATGCTGCCAAATTTTCCAATTTTGGCCTTAAAACCTTTTGTGCTACCACCTTCCTACTTTCCTACAATAGGACCAATGTCATAGCCTGAGGCCCAAACCTCCAGGCACTTATCCTTATTTTCATTCTACGTAGACTTATTTCCATTGCAAAACCTCCATGACCTTGGTTTTTAACTGCTGCATGGAACTCTCTATGGGTTCTTTTGTTTATGTGCCCCTTATAAAACCACAGGGCTCTATACCTACAAGATAAGTTGGCATCTGGGATCCTCCTGGCCTCAATCTCATTTGTTGTCGCTCTAGCAGCCTATCGGTGCCTAATGTGTCACGACTTTTTCTACCCAATGCTACCTCTTTGCACACTATTAGAAAACCATCGAACTCCAACTAGCGAGATGACATCATTCTAATGATCATGCACCACTTGTCCATGTGTAAACTGCTGAACATTTCCTTGAAGCCCTCACTACCACATGTCCACTACTGATTTGCCTATGTTGACATCACCTGTGACCAATTAAATATTTCCACCTGCTTATCGGAGGGGAGAGAAAGGGTCCCAAAATTTTGGTTTTGTGACCATTTTCTTTGTCAAGGGAAGATTTTTTTCAATCCAATGGTTTTTAAAATCTATATCTAATATATATCTATATCTATATATATATATATATATATATATATATAGATATATATAATATATATATATATATATTATATAATATATATATATATATATAGATAGATATATATATATATATAATATATAATATATATATATATATATATATATATATATATATAATATGTATTGTATGTATGTAATGTATGTATGTATGTATGTATGTATGTATGTATGTATGTATGTATGTATGTATGTATGTATGCATGTATGTATGTATGTATGTATGTATTAAAAACCATCGGATTGAAAAAATCTTCCCTTAATAACACACTATTACAGTTTTTGGTATTTGGAGGAGAGGTCCTAGGGTGGATCTCCACCATTTATCTATGTGATCAACAATATGGGAAACCACCTCCTGACGCCTAAAGGCCTGACAAGACTACCATTTGTAGGCCTGTCAAAATCCTTCCATGTGCTTCTAATTCCTATCTCCTAATGCTTAACCTTGTGCTCCCAAAACAATCTTCTAGGCCCATACTCGTCGAAATTCGTCCACCGGGTGAGGCTATCAAGTGTGATCTTTTGGTTGCTTCCCATTGGATGAAACTCTATTGTTGTGTCCTCATGCCAATATCCCTGTCCATTCCTTTTGTGTGCCAAAACGGTTCCAACGGGGTGAATACCACTAATATATACCTCCACTAGTATGGTGTCATCTCCTAGCGTAATCCCACTCCATGCATCCTGATGCTTATACTTATACATCATTAATATACTATTGGGGTAATTCCACCTAGGTAACTTCATCGGGTGGGCTCCACCAATGCCTAATAGAATTCCCCTCATTGTTGTGTTGTTCATCCATGTCATGATGGTCCTATGTTTGTCATCTCTACTATGCTTTGCCACCAAGTTTGGCACTTGTGCCATCTTTGCCTATGCATCAAAAGCTCATCCAACCATCTTTTAACTCTATTATCTTTGACTTAATGTCACCAAACTTTGATTGCCTCTATATTTTTATCTAGGAGGGTATTTCCAAACGTTCGCATACCACAGGAAATCTCTTTCAGAGAACTTCCCACCTTAGTGGCATTGACCTACATTTGAGATGATTTTCTACATAATAAATATCTCTAAAGTCTCTACACCTTCTAATTTGCTTTGCCACTATTCTCCATTGCCTTTACTAGCTGCAATGCTTTTTCCTTTGCCATTAATCACAACATACTTACCAATGCATTTGCAATTACCATTAATTTCCTTTGCCAATGTTTTCTCTTTCCTTTACCTTTTCCTTTTCCTTTACATTATGTATTTTATCATAATGTGGACATCATTATTAAATAGATTACCATCAAGGACAACACATTAGCCATAATGCTAATGATCTCCCCCTTTCGAAATAATGGCAACCACTTTGGTGTTTGGTTACCATTTGTAAACACCTCCAATAAACACCTGCATTCTTCTCCAAACACCAAACTTCTCTCCCTTTTTGACATCAAGGTAAAAGGGTTGATCAAAAGAATTCTCTCCCCTCTTGACATCAAGGGAAAATGACTTAACAATTTTTAATGAAGACTTATCTCCCCCTATGTAGAGAGGATCATTGTAGATGTGATCTATTGAATATGGAAACTACATACTAACCATGATCCCCCTAAGTAGATGTTGAATGTTATGAAGATACACAAGAGAGTACAAGATTTTATGACTCAACAAAAAAATGTCCTTTCCTATGACTAATGACTTATGATTACATCAATCACCCAACACAATGGGGTCACATATTTTACCCAAATTTTTATCAATGTCCCAAAATTACATGACTGAATAGCCCATACACGATTGAATATTACAATGATTACATCATGGGTATTTTCATGACCGTTATATAAAAATATATATATGACACTTCTAATCAAGAAAAAAAACCTCAACCATGAGGTAGTAAGACCATAATAGTCATAAAAAGAAACATATACCATATAGAATCTGCAACATGAACATTTGATAGCAGCAATGTAGAAACAACATAAACATTATCATCATCAAGAAGTAATATAAGGAAATGGAGTATCAAACTCTTTAGCATTATCAACATGGTACTAAGTATGTAATCATTACAAACATTACTAAGTAACTTTAGTAATCAACAACCAAATATTGACCATAGCAGGCACATCCTCCTCGTCAATCATATCAATAGATAGGCATCATTTGGAATCTATGAATCATTGATAACTAGTGACGAAACAATAACATATCAATAAACATCCTCTTAACTTCATGTAACATGTTTTTTCCATATATAGGAAGATCAATTATCTCTTGAACCATAATGTCATCATATTATCTCCAATAGCATATAATTCATCAAATGTGTCAACTAGAATTATCATACCATAAACAACTTCACCAAAAATGTAACTCAAGTAATCACCCTTTAGATTACTATTTGTAATTTACCCATCACTGATAGTCCATGGCATAGTGACAACAATATGCATATATCAATGAGAGATGCCACCACAATGAGTAAGTCATGAATTAATCATCATTAACCATTTTTAGCCTAAGATTTTGTAGTCAAGATATGTTAGTAACTCATCTCCTTGATCTTGTATCATCGATATCAACATGATATATTCACACATAAGAACAGCCATAATCCTCAAGAAATATATACATCATCATACGTAGCATATAGGTAGCATGTGTGCAAACAAAGAGAACCTTTAGTCATCAAAAATATGATCAACAACATCATTAACCAATGTCATGTTCATATCTTCAAGCATGGTAGGACTCAAGCATCATCCATAACTTCATCATATCCATGTATCATTGACAGAGTGACAATAACATATGTATCATCATTAGTAACGTCAACAATGATATGTACTCATCAGAAACATCATCATGCAACAAGGAATGATTAAGAAACCATAATGGCAACAACGCACCATTAGAAGCATAAAAAATGCCCCCCCTAAACCTATGCCAATGTATCATCATCAAATATGATTATATCCAACTCATCAATCATCAAGTACATCAAGGAACTATTCCATTAGCAGCAATAACATAAGAGTCACAACAACTCACTTCCCAAGATGACATTTACAACCTTTGCATTGGTTTCATATTGTTTCTTCCCTACAGCATCTGTGGGAATAGAGATTGAATATTGATATCCAATTTCAACAATTTCCCATACATCAACTCCTAGAGTGTGCAAATATTCTCTCATTCTAACTTTCCAAAATACAAAATTAGTTCCATCAGAAAAAGGTGGCATAATAGAACATACTCCTCTTGACAGCTCATCTTGATGGATCTCCCTTGAAGAGATCAAGCTTCTTCTGAGGGGTCTACTCTCACACCAATTGTTGCGAAAAATATTGACAAGGGGTGGTGGGGTCGGTGAATTAGAATTTTAAATTAAAACTTCAAATTTTTATATTCTAAAAAAAATATGTTGTTGTTATTTAGGAAACCTGCATATGTACGCGACTTCAATGAAAGACAACCACATATATTCAATTTATCAATTCTTCATAAGTTCCATCAAATCTTTATCTTTGACCAGTGCATTATTAATTTCATCAGATATAAGTATGCATTAAGGAGAAGAACAAATAATCACAAATAAGAAACATATAAAAAACATGGGGACACTAGGATTTTTAGGTGGAAACCCAATGAGGGAGAAAACTAACATTGTCATTGTATCTGTCTTATTTATTATTACATAAAGGAAAATTTCTTACAATCTTGTATTGACGTAGAATCTTACCATCACCTAGGCATCCACTTGCAAAAGGCTACAACCTTATCTCATTTCCCAGCACCCATTAGAAGGAAGCTCCAACCCCATGATCTCATTTACTAGCTCCTACTGGAAGGGAGAACCTACCCCCTTAACATATTTAACAACTATTACTGGAAGGAAGCTCTAAGTCCCCTACTGGAGGCTCCAACACTCAACACCCTTTGTGTACTACATTGCACAATATTTCATACTAGATCAACCTAACTCAAAACATCAAACCTATAGGCCACTTTCCATCATGTTTTTATACTGGACCCATACCCATCGTTAAGCTCAATAGAAAATTGAATACAAAATATGAAAGATGATCACTTAACTAGCTGAATCACTACAATAAAAACAAACCAATCACTGAATCTCAATCAACTATTGTAACTAGATCAAACCATTCCATATCAGATATAAACCCTCAAATCATACAAATGCATAATCATTCATCAAGATACCAAACCATATATTATTCATCATTAGAGAAACACAATGTTTTCCTGCAAAACTTGGCAAGAAATAAATTAGAATGTATATGTTACTTCTTTGAAGCACACCATCATATATATGTGCTTCCTCCATATCACACGTGCATACAAATCTCAGAATATTGAACACTAAATAATCAATCACTAAACCATATTTAGATCATTTCAATAGTCACAAATCACTTGAATCAATTACACATTATTGAACCAAACACATATTACCATACTATAGCATCATTACCAATCAATATACCATTTCACATTTAACCCAGTCAACATTGTCAGATACAGATCATCATAATAGAGACATCATTGACAGAAAACAACACATAGAATAGAATTGATCAAATATCATCAACAAGCCATACTGTGAAACCTTATAATGTATACATGACTTTCACATGACATATCCATGTATGGATGCACTTACCATGAACAACACCCATATACAAATCTGCACATACTGAAAATTATTTCGTAGAAAATATACACAACCCTACAAATATGGATCCACGTATGTACATGACTATTCTCAAGAACATATGTCTACAGATATGAAAAAAATAATTCCAAACAAAATTTCACTTTCTGCAATCTTTTTTGTTAATACTTCATACTTCTGAATAAATCATTTAGATGACAGTATCATACATTCACCAATATTAGCTACTTAGACATTTGCAACAAGTAAATCAATCAAGCATATATGTCAACATATTTTAGATCTTTCAGATCTGAGTCTTCTCCTTGCTCATTGGTGCACACCTGATTCAAATCAAGTATTCATAAACAACCTAGTAGTTATGTAAATGCCTTGGTTATGTTGTAAGTATTCTTTGGGAGGATCAAATAAACATTGTCCCCCCAAACCATATGGGCCAATACCATTGTAATGACCTCTGGTATGTAAAATAACATGGTGTGAATTCTATATGTGATTTTACCTTACAGGATCTGTATATGTATGGGACCTTGCTTCTTAGGACCTGTGTATACTTTCTAAAAATTTTCTTTTATCACTTATATGTATTTGAATTAACATTCCTTTGTCCTATAACCCACAGACTGCCAAATCATCATGTTATCATAATGTTGACGTCATTATTAAGTAGGTTTCCATCAAGGACAACACATTAGCCATAATTACAACACAAATTGTAGTTAAACAATGTATTATTCACATTAAATACAAGTTGTAGATGCTAGGAGTGCTTCAATGTATGCAGTAAGGATGTATGACTGCATTTTTGTTTATGAGTATATTTGCAACATATGGTGGTTTCACTAGTTCAGGTGAGTTACATTGAACCACATTCATCCCTGTTTCCTGTGTTTTCTTGCATAACCCTTCAAAGGCTCTTCAAACCCATAAGTATACCTTAGGTGAGACCTCACTTACTTGTGGGTATAAAAAATACTGGTATCTCAAGGGGATTTGTTGGCATAGTTCTGAACCTTAGGTCACCCTCGCATACTAGCAAATAATTTTTTTTGTTTGGACCTGAAGATTTGTGGTAGAGAGGGGATGTGGATTATGACTAGAGAAGAAGTAGAAAAGTGATTCTAACATATACCAACATGAGATTGTGGTGGAAAAACCAAAGAATTTTCATATTAGTCTAAAAGAATGGTTATAGAGGTACATTTTTTTTCATAAGATTTTATTTGCATATTTCCATGTTAGTATGTGGAGTGGTCAAAGTGGCCGGAAAAACAACGAGGATGTTCGAATCCTCCAAAGCCATATAATTGGATGCCATAACTACTATGAAGGGTTAACATTGTAAGTTACCTAGTATCTATAGATGTTCATTTTTTGTTGACTAGTATGCTAGAAGGATATGTAGTTGAATTCACAGTATATTTTAGAAAATTATATATTACAGAGCAATGGAACACATAAAATATATTGCATAAATATAAACACAGAAAACACATAAAACAAGAGAGACACAGGCATACATGGCTCACCCAATTTGGGCTATGTCCACGGAGAAAGAGTCAGTCCTTCCTTTTATATTATCTAGCAAACTGAAGAGATACAACCTACAATAGATCTGTTGTAATTCCCTTTTCTCTATCACACAATCTCCTCTCTCTTTCTCTCTCAGAATACAAATCTACATAGATGCAATACAATTCCCTCATATAGAGTGAAGGGTTTCTTTCGAGGGAAAAAAATCCTAAATTAAAAATAACTTATACCATCAAATCTCTGCCTAATGAATAACCCAGATTGACTATGAAATTACAACATTTTGCAAGGCAACTTTACATCTATTTTTAGCTTCAGGGGCAGCAGCCCCCACTTGTACCCCCTTAGTGGTGCACATTTATGGGAGGTGTTGCCGCCACATTACGATGTGGGGTTCAATGCGGCGATACCTCTGAATAAAGAAGATAATCAAGCTCCACAACCAATAGTAGAGACCACTTAGTCCTTCAACACAACTGAAAGATACTTCTTCTAGGAAATACGAGGATGGTATTTGATGATGTTATCAACTTGGATAAAAATTCTACTCTATGAAAAAGTCATTTTGTCACTAGAATTTGACAGGATGAGTGGCTAAAGCTATGTGCAATGGGGAAACATGGAATTGATCCAAGGATAACCTAAACTAGAGAAGGTATAAGGGAGGCAAAGAGTGATGGAGAAACAAAGTAGTGTGAAATATAAAAGCTAAAGGTTTATATGAAACATAGGGAAATATATCGAGATATTGACATGTGACGAGATATGCAACTGATTTGAAACTAGAAGAGAATTTGTAGAAGGGGCTGAGATCTCCCAAGTGGTGTAGGCATGTTACAAGTGTAAGTAGTTGAGAAATGGTGGTGACTTAAACATCATATCCAAAAGAGGGTGAGGCAGGTAGCGTAGTTGGCATTATGCATAGTGGGAGTAGATAGATCCACAATTTAGACAAAGATAAGAGAAATGTGACATAGTCTATTTTTGACAAAAGGCTTAGACATGTCGTGCAGAATCAAAGCATGTAGAGTAAAGAGGATTGAGTTCACCACAAAGTTTGAGATGAAAGGAGATTAGAGATTAGTAGAGAGGAGGAGTTTCTGCATTGAGAGTGTAGTATTGTGCCATGGAGAGGGCCCTATACTTGTGATAGAGGAGAAGGTTATTGCAAGATAAGAAATAGTGGGGATGTACATCATCCAAGTATCCCTAAAACAAGGTACATAAGAGGAAGAAGATCAACTCAGTGCAAAATATCCACTACATCTTGTTGTCTAAGCCATACCCATCCCCTGGATTAAAAAAATAACCCCTCATGCACCTTCATAATATAAGGTGAATTCTTTATTGTCTGTTATATTTTCTTAGTTATGAGAGTTATGAGATTGTAGACAGTTAGATGGCAAAGTACTAGTAGGGTGGAATAAGTAGAAATTGAAGGAGGAGGACAAGAAGGACAGGTAGGTGAAGCACCTAAAGTTTACAATTTTAATTTAATTATCGATAATTATTAGGTCGATGGTAGATATTTAACCTACACATAATACTCTATAATATTCTTAGTAATAGTTGTTGGTTGCTAAACTTGCCTAATTTATACCCACCTTTTTAACCCTTTCCTGTACTCATTTCATGTCCTTGTTGGTCGATTTATATTCTAAACAAAAAAGGTATACCTATTGTCATGTCTTTCTAAATTATTAATCGATGAAGCATAGTCATAGGGGATTATTGCCTAAAGTGACTTGCTAACTTAAGTTTCCTTGCAGATTCGAAGGAATGATGATCAAGACCATGATTTAGTATATCATGACTATCGAGCTGGCAATGTTATCTTTGGATATCAACTGCAACGATGGTTCAAATTATTGACCAGCACAAGTGCTATCTTAATATTTTGTTTTATCTTGAGAATCGTTATGCATTTGTAGGAAGACAACCATTGTCATGTTAGGCATTGTCAGTTGTTAAATAAAATGTATAAGTAGTGTTATAGGGCTAGGAAAGCCACTGCTAGGAGATAAAGGAGAATTATGAGTTGTAACAGCAGACCTTTGTAATGTTATTTTGATTAATGTAATTTATGATCTTTGGATAATTTCATAGTTCTTGACCTTGTTGTAGCCCTAATGAAGGAGTTGGGCCAACTCTCCTGACCAGGCATTGTTGGATTAGTTGTGTGCATAGGTTTATTTCTATTGCATTATTTTTTGTTGTATAATGATTTATAAGTGTGTTGCTGCGAGACTTAACTTGTTGTTACAATTATTACTTGTTGTTACACATTGTTATGTTTATGATTGAATGTTCAATGTTGGCCACTGAAACTGTGGCCTGCATATACCTTGCATGATAGCCTTGAAATAACTAGTCAAAGCCCTGGGTTGACAATTAATGTGGAATTGGGTGAATTGTGTGATTCATATCTGAACACCAACAAGAGTCACAAATAAAATATTAAGATTTATATCAAAAGTAGTTATACTTCCACCCTTTTAAAATTAAATTGATCGATTAAAGAAATGTCATATATACATGTACCATATGAACATGAGTTAGTATTTTTTGGCATATGGTATTAGTAAGTGATGGTGTTGTCCCATGTTATTGTAACAAATATTATTTATATGTTAAGAATAATCATGGTAAAGTGGAGTGAATCTTCATTGTTAACAATCTTGCTACATGTTTTAATAATAATGATAATAATAACAATAATTTTGAGGAATAATAATAATAATAATATCCCACGAGGCATAGAGGATATAATTACAAGTTGTTGTGTTAAGAAACTTCGTGGGGTAAAGATCACATGTTCGAAACTTCGTGGGAAAAAATTCACTCATACTAAGGGTTAGTGTGGCTAGCTTAGATCCTTGGGTGTTTTTGATGGCTACGATGCTCCTTAGGTCGTCGCTACTCAAGAACAAGTTACACATGCTAGTCATCTCAGGTTTCACATAACCTAGCAAATAATAATAATAATAAAGTTACAATTTAGTTAATTTTAATGATTTTTTGTTTAATCTTGCAAATGTGATATGTATCATGAGGTATGTTTCTTCATGCCTATTAGAATTTACTGGATATTTGGTCTAGTTCACCATAATTAGATTGAAATTAGGGTTATGGCTATGTTCCTCGTGTATAAAAAAAAAAAAGGTTAAATAACATGGAATCCAAGAGGCTCCTTAAAATTGCTTTTAGCTTTAGCCAAAATCCCCACACTCAACTCAAGTTCGGATGGCATCATGATGCCTAGTCTTGACTAGACATTAGGGGTAATGGGGAAAAATGTGGGGTGATAACAAGTTAGAGGGAAAAGTGGTATTACTAAGAAGATCAATCCCAATGATGAAAATAGAAAATATCTCTATGTCTTGACTAATTTTAAGAAGAAAATAAACATTTCTAAAATAAAATAAAAAAATACATTTTTCTTCATAGTGAAACTGGGGTTAATCCTATGAAAACACCTTAGCATGAAAGGCTATCTCCCCTTTGTAATACTAAACAGGTTGAATAAAAAAAACACCTTCTATTAAATTGTGCATCATAATACTTGTCACACTACCAACTTTGTAATTCAAAATAAAATGTTAAAAATTCCAAATTAACTTTCCGGTAAACTATATTAACTATTATCATGTCACTAGAACAAGCAACATTGCATCCATTAAGCTAGTGTAAACACTATATATAATATTTTGTATACTAAAGCCAAATAAACATTAAGCTAGTGTCAACACTATACCAAAATATGTAAATTAAAGCCAAATAATAACTTAAGACATGATCCCTTCCACTATACCGCATCAAAAACAAATGAATTAAAACGATGTTTTGACCAATTGGCTTGCTGAGAAGCCCTTTGCAAATGAACTTAAATATGCTTTTCTATTTTCGTCTCCAAATTTGGTGGTTCTTAGTCCCCATGTAAAGATTTTGGCACATTTAAGTCGCCTCAGGGACGAGAGCCTCGTGTGACGGGTTGGGTAATGTCACATAGCGTTTCGGGGAAGATTTTCCCTGCCATTTAACTCTCATTTTCCTTCGAAGCATGGGGAAGATTCGGCTTACTCGCATTTGGACTCTCCTTTTCTTGCAGCATGTGTGGCAACAGTTGGTTTCACATTGATTCCTGTACTATCATTCATAAGCCGCCTTGTGGGATCCATTTACCTTGATTATAACGTTAGCTCTGCGTAAAACTCCATTAGAACTCCTTTTCTTGGTTGGCCCGTGTCTTTATACATGGAGTATGCAATTGCGCTTTATTTCTTTCTGCAGAGACAATAAGGACTAACTTTTTTTGTGCTGACTTAGATCCATTTTGTGCTGTACAAAGCATTTTACCAGAGTTGTCAGATCCCTAAACCCTACCGTTTTATGCTACATAGAGCACTTTACAACGGAGTTGTCAGATCCCTGTTCGACAGCAAGGCCAATCTCTAAATGCGATATAAAATATGACACTGTAATTTCGCTTTCACGGAACTTTTCCACATCAGAAGAGACCACCTTTGCTCTAAATTGGGCTATTTTAGTATTCACGGTTCAACGGCAGAAGTTAGAGATTGCTATAAATTCTTTGACTGACATAACTTCGAAAGAGGTTATTTTGGTGATGTATGAAAGATGCTTCTGATTATAGTTTTTTGAAAATGAAATTCAATAAAAAGATTATCTATTTAATGTCAAGTCTTGATAACACAACCTGATCAGGATGGGCCCTGTCAGTAATGCTACCCAAGATCAAATTTTATATCGTGTGGCTGTCATTAATGCTAAATCAAACATTATAGGGTGGTTGTGGCTAGTGCTAAGGAGAGATATGCTAAAAATATCCAGTCAGTTAAACTTGTGTAAGCCACAAATGAAACTAGAAAATCACAAACAATTTGACAAAAAAAATATTCTCACTCTTCTTGTAATGTTGAGTCACCCGACCTCAGAGATTCAGTCAACATCCTTTCTTTTGCACACCAATGGACATGGGACGCATTCTATTGTACGATACAGATGCCTACCTGCTGTCTGCTGTGACAAAAAAAGAAAGAGAAGTGGTGCCCTCTAAAAGATGGAAAAATGCGAGATTAAAAGAAAAGTGGTGGCCTCTAAAAGATGTAAAAATGCCCTCATGATACATGCATTGCCTAGACAGATCCCGTTTCACGTAGCAGGAAAAGCATCTCAGAGCACGCCCTCCCTCTCGTAAGGGTGTATGACAAAAATCATTCAGAATCATTAGTTAAATTTTAGCAAAGAATTTGGTGTTTGTTATACTGTCATCGGATTTAAATTCCACCTCATAAATCCTCACAGATAAAAAGTTCTCTGTTGCACAACATCCAAAAATCTTAAAACCCTAAACAGACCCTATATTCAATACCAACAATACATACATAAATCTGTGGGAACGTTGAACAAGAACAATGGGGCAAAGTTGATGTCATTGACAATGAAATCAACATCGACATGTTTTCCGAGTCTTGGTCCAAGGGATCAACATCAACATTAATTATTATTATAAATTAATATTTATATTAAAATATAAAACTATATAACAAAAATAATATTATAGAAGTAAACTACAAAAATCAACTACATTGTTTATAATAGTAATATGTCTGTAAACAATAATTTTTTAAATATTATAAACTTTTATAATTATCATCAAATTCTAAAAGTTGATATAATTATTTGATATATTATACCTTATATTAAATCTAATATTATTCCAAAAGTAAACTAAATCCTTAAATATCTAAAATTTTCACCAATTTCATATACTCTATTTAATTTGACATGCTATATTATAATTTATAGCTCAATCAATCTTTACTAATGACACTTGCATTATCTTTTATAATGTTTTATATTGATAATCCTTCTTCACATATAATTGTGCTTGCAAGAATAGTAATAGTAAGTATTGCTTGCCACAACTTTAATGTGTTTGGAAAATTTGTATATAATTTTGTAATGCAAAAACACTCTAAGCATATTTTATGAATGATTTCTCACAATTAACATGAAGAGTAATCACAACTGCATGAAACTCTTTAGAAAAGCTTCAAAATCAAATAATATCTTTTGTTTGGGCTCTCACACAAAATATTTTGTAGATATTGAATTTTTTTTCTAAAAACAGTTCAATAACCTTGTAGAGTTGAAAAAAAAATTAGAGTCTTCCATTGGAACTCTCTACAAGTCATTGAACATATTATTTTGTCAGTTATTTGGAACTCTCTAGTGAAACATCTACGAAAGGCTTCCATAATTGTTTTTTGCATCAACATAATCACCATGCGCATGCAAAATTGTTATAAATCACAATTGATGCTTATGAATAGGTCCCACTTTATCACAAAACCCTATATAGTCAGATTTTGAAGCATATAATTTTTTTCCAAGTGATCTGTACTATGTGCAAATGTGTTACTTCCTAAAAGCCACCACCTTAAAGTGTTTACAGTAACATCTATGCTTTCCCTTAAACATGTAATGTCAAAATTTCCCCTTGGAATTTTTTATTCAACTTGTTTAGATAATAGGTCCAATATCCCTCTGTTTTTGTCATGTTAATGTGTTACTATATGTAGATTTGATTGCAGGAAACCCATGTTTGGTTGACTGAATGTGAACATTAAATTTATTATAATGTAATAGATAATTTTTTGTTAATAAATAGAAAATCTAGAAACTACTTGGTAAAGAAACACTGGAGTAAATAGATTGTTGCCAAATAAATCTTCCAAAGGAAAAAAAGAAAAAGGACTCCTAAAAAAAATCCCTACAAGGAAATGGATATGATTTAAGGAAATTGGAGAGAAATATCTAATTAAATCACTTAGCTGGAGAAAGATGCTAAGTATTGGTGAAGAAAAGCATCGCACAAGATAAAGGTGAGCTTTAAAAAAAAAAATCAAAAGCCTAGGTAGGTGGGTTGGTAGGCCAGAAAGGATAGATGTTGCTAAGGAAAAACTATCTATGAAAGAAATTTTATAAAAATACATTAATTGGGAGTCAAAGGGGTTGTTGACTCCATGGAAATCAAAAATCCTCTATGAAAGAAATTGTATAAAAATACATTAATTGGGAATCAAAGGGGTTGTTGATTCCATGGAAATTGTTGATTCCATGGAAATCATATCTCAGCTCAAGGGAAATTGGTGGTGATAGTTCATGGTCGAGAGGAAAGTGTGAATACCAAAGTAGATTTCCTTAGTAGATATGGTTAGAGATTTCTGAACTCGATTAGTTGTTTTGCATATATATTGTGCATATGACTGTTTGGATGACCAAATTCATGTATGTGGGATTTGATTGAATTTGGTAATTGATCAGATGGAATTGGTGCATGGTGTAAATCAAATTATGATGAGCATAGTTCTTGCCTTGATGATGAACCACACTCATTGGTTCGAAACACGTATCCAAATATTTCTTGATGTAATTAATACCGATATTTTTTTTATAATCTTGTTATGGATCATAAGAGCCTAAACTCGATTATCCTTAAGTGTTCGTAGGAAATTTCATTTTAAAAAGAAAAAGATTAATATGAAATCCTCATGGAAAAGGTATACAGTAACAAAGAGGCGGCTTGTGAGAAGGATATATTATAGAGATGGTTAGAGTACCTATGACTCAATATAGATTTGTTCCTTTATGGGATCTAGGAAGAGTAACTCTTTGGTATTATTTTATAGAAAAACATAAATTTTGATTTAGTGATATTCAACCATAAACTATATGAAGATTCATAAATCTGATGACTGTAGGAAGAGTAATTATTTATTATTATGCATTAGGAAATTAGAAATTTTGAATTAGTATTATGGATCCATAGACTGTACAAAGTTTCGTAAATTGGATGGCTGATTTCATATGCGGGTAGGTGTTAAATTTTAATTATGTATCAGAATGAAGTGAACAATTATGAGTCTTAATCTATAATATGAATGCAAGGAGGAAGGAATTTACAAAGTCACCATAGAGAGGAAAATCAGTTCTCTCATTGGAATTTTGGTGTCATAATTCAACACATATCATGCAAAAGTGGGATAAACCTGGGGTATGGATAGGGGTAGCAGCCAGTATGGCTAGATAAGTTCCATCAAGGTAAGATTTTTAATTAAAAAAAAAAAAAATTGAAAGAAAAAATAGTATTACATATTACCCTTTTCCTCACTTCCATATGCCTAAGGCTTTATATGGTTTCAATATCATATTCAAGTGTGATACCACATTGGTAGAGACAAGGCATGGACAAGAAGGGAGAGCTGTAAAATTCGATGGTTTCACAAATCCAAACGAAAAGAAAAACACCTAAAGAGTCCCACTATTAAACCAATGAAGAGGGGAAGTAATGTATAAAAGGGATTATACAAGATTGAAAAAATTAACACCATATTATTATTATCTGGAAACCAAAAACCATTAACAACAAGGACAGTAACAGAAATTGTGGACATAAAATGAAGTGAATCTGATTATATATACACGAAAACTCCCCAATAAAAAAAATAATTACCATATACATATTAAATTTCCATAGAGCAAGAAAGATATTTATGCTTCCTTCACATTCCCAATGGAGGGGCTAAAATGACAACCTAGTTCACAAGTAAACAAGGGAAGAAAATTACATATGACAGTAGAATTTAAATTTAAAATAAAGATGATGCTATATATATTCAAGTAGTCAATACCCTGGAGTATTCCAGTAAAACACAATTCGTTAACATTATAGAGGATGAAATGGGCTGATTTTATTAAATCTGTAATATAAAAGTAATGAATAAGTACATGTGTAGGTACCCCTATGATGTGTGCTCGTCAAGTGAGCCATACTCTGCCTATTTATCCCTAAGGATAAATTGGTCTATTAAACAAATAAGAATGCATTTGTGTCATAATTAGTAAGAGGCACCCCATAGAGACCAACCTGCATGAAGAATGAGTGAAGATTAGCTAAGGAAGCTTGCTAGATGAACACAAAGCCAAATTTATCGAACTATGTGCTACTTATAGATAGGGATGTAGATTGAGGTCGTGAGTCTCAGTGTATTGGAAACTTGTACCACCTTTAAACATCAAAGAAAAATCAAAACCATATAGGATGAATCAGTCATGAAGCCTAAAGACCTCACATGTTGATTCCTATAAAAGGTTCGATGTGGTCATTAGCATTATATATAAGTCCCCTTCACACCCTCACAAAGAAAATGCAAATTGGTATATCCATAAATGAAAGAAACCAAGAACATAACATAAATAATCACAGAATTGGTGTTGAAACCCTTTAGAGATAAGTGAAGTCAATCTTATTAAATATTGATAACTTGGGAAAAGAAAGGATCAAACACGTGTGCCATTAAGGAACGTTTCTTGAACAAATTACTTGAGTCGTTGTTTGAGCCAAGGTAGATTTCCACAAACAAGGCCTCATCTTACCTAGAGAAATGGAAAAATAATGACCCTGTGGGCCGTGGATTCAATGTTCAATTGACCCAGATGTTCAAATGCTAATAATAATGATCAAAGGCGAGACTTAAAAAAAAAAAAAAATTGCTCAAATTTTCCCCATGATCTGACCATATCAACATGGGCAAAATTATACTACGAATAATGAGGGTTATTCTTCAAAAATTAGTCCAGGACTAGTGGCATCTAATGGGGACATGAGGAAATAGTCATACCTGTAAATACAATGGTCCACACAAGCTAAGGATCCTTGAACCCAACAAGACCAAATGGGTAGAGTCACGAGACACGAAGCAATTAACACTAAAACATAATGGAAACCAAAGTTAGAAGGTGTCCTATTAAATACCGTAAGAACGACAGAGAAATTCATTTGAAAATCATGGGTGAAAGGAATTTCCAATTGTCTTGTTGAATGTAGAACAAGATGCAAACGCACCACAAACCTTGAAGTGGAAAATCCAACTATCGAGTTGTGAGAGCAATTTTTCAGAGTTGTGCTCAATGGAATAGATACTCTCCATATTGGAAAAATCCCTTGAATGAGGTGGAAGTAAATTGAGGAGATAGGTTAGGGTTAGAAGTACAAGTCCTCACTATTGGATTCATGAGATTTCAATCGTGATTGTTCACCAAAACGCATTATTGAAGAACACATGAAGGATGTGAATAGTGGGGTCATGGAAGAGTTTAATAGATGTATGATAACCACATCATACCTTCGACATGCCACTTGGAAATTGGAGGAGGGATCCCTAATTTAAATAAAACAATAAATTATAGGAACACAATAAGGTATGAGAAAACCACTTGCATTACTTCCTTTCCCTTGGCACTAAGGGTATAGTAACTTAACACATTACTAGTTAGATTTCCAACTAAGAATATAATATGAGACGAGAGAGTGTAATAATGTTCTTTAATGTTAAAGGTGTCTTATTACATAGAAGTAGGGGAAGTGTAAATCTTACATGGGCTAAATAGGATTCTTAGATAACCATCCTTATAATTATTTAATTAAAAAAAAAGTCACAAGGATCGGGTATATTACATATGGTATTAGAGCCTAGGTTCAAAATGGGGCTTGAAGGAACCACCATGGTAACACTAAGAAATTTATAGAATTGAAATATAAATTAGGTGATGTAGTACTAATACCTAATTGTTTTTTAGTAAAAGGTACTCAAGTGAAGGAGGCTGATACAAAATGGCAGCAAATCCCCTCCAATTATAATAGTAGGAGAAGAATTATATAATGAGTTAGGGAAATGGAAATACCTCACCAATATCTTAGTTTATGTATATCATCAAAAATTTGTAGCAAGAGTTGGCTCATGTCAGGTGCAACAATGAATGTTTTTTGAAGGCTAGTGAGGAGAAGGAGCAGATGATAAGTGAGTTGATCCAAAGGCCTAGCCATAGAACTAGAGAGAAAGAAGCACTGAAAAGGAAAAATGTGGAGACAGAATCAGAGAAGTATAAAAGTGGAGATGATTCAAATATAACTTATCCAAAAACACAGAAGAGGAATAAGAAAGTGAAGTTGCAAGGATAGTTTATAAAGATAAAGACCCCTACTTTTGATGGTGAAAAAGAGGAGGATGTAGAAGCATGGCTTCTCAACGTGACAAAATATTTTCAGGTTTATGAGTATGTAAGTAACTTAAATACAAAATGGCCATTTATCAATTGCAAGGCATATTTTCTCTTTGGTGGGAAGAGGTGAAAAGTGTGCATACATTGGACGAAAAGAAAATATCCTGGGAGGAATTCCATAAACAGTTTAAATCCTGATATCTAAATGAATGATATTATGATGATCATGCTAAGGAATTTCATCAGTTAAGGCTGAGAAAGTTAACTGTGGATTATTTGGTGGCTAAATTTAACAATTTTCTATGATACATCCCCTATATTAAAGAACAATTAGTCAAGTTACAATGATTTGTGAACTGCTTACCTACTTCTTATAAAGAAAGGATTGAGTTCAACAATCCGAAGGGAATGGATGAGGCAGTAAGGATAGAACGACTATGTTATCATCATTTTAATAATAAGGGTGAAGGATGAAAATATGTTTAGGGTAAGGACATAAACAAAATTGCAATGGGGTCAAAGAGGAAGAAGCCTCATTATCTAATTTTTTTGGGAAATACCATCAATGGAAGAAATTTAGTAAAGGGAATTTAAATCAGCTAACACAATCTCAAACTGGGTCCAAACACATGGAACTAAACAATGAAAAGACGAATGGGGATAAGGAGAGAGAACCATTGAAATTTAAGTGGTGTGGTGAACCCCACATACTAAGAGACTACACACATATTCCCATATCTGTTCAAAAAATTCAAGTTGTCCACGAAGCAATAATGATGAATAATATTGCTAGAAATATTCCAAGGATAAGTGTTGCAATAGAGGATAGATAGGCAAAGCACCAATCTATGATGAATGAGATAGAAGATGCCATTTTAAACCAATCTATTTCTTTTTTAATTGATCCAGAGGATATTTTAAGTTACATTGGTCCTCAATTTGTGGAAAAATGAAAATTAAAAATTGAAAATTTTAAGAATGCATGACTGGTACAATTGGAAACTATTAGGGAAAGGAGGGTAACTAGCTAAGTGAGACAGTGTCATCTCAACCTAAATGTTTTCCCCACAAAAGTAAATCTAAATGTACTACCCTTAGGATCCTATGATTTATTAATAGGCATGAACTCATTAGAGAAACATGGATCTGCAATAAATTTTCTAGAGAAAACAGTAAGTTGTATTATTCAAGAGGGACAAACTCAAATAATTAAGGGCATCCCAAAACCCATATCAGTTAGACATATTTCAAGATTACAAATAAAAAGAGTGCAGGAAAAGAGTGTCAGTTATTTGTGGTGCAGGTGGAAATAAATGAGAAACAAATAGAAAATAAAAATTTTGAGACTTTTCCCATGATTATGGAGCTTTGTGATGTGTCTCCGGAACAAATTATGTGCTTACCTCCCCGCAGAGATCTACATTTCTCTATTGGTATAGTACTAGGTAAAGTCCCAGTATATAAAGCGACCTATAGGATGAGTGTACCTGAGTTGTTAGAGTTAAAAATTCAGTTACAAGAATTATTAGACAATTGTTATATTAGACCCAGTGTATCACTATGGGGGGCTCCTGTGTTATTTGTTAACAAGAAGGATGGAGCATTTTGAATGTGCATCAATCATTTGGAATTAAATAAGTTAACCATTAAAAAAGAATATCCCTTGCCTCTTATTGATGATATGTTTGATCAAGTGAGGGGGGGAACCATATTTTAAAATTTTGATTTAAGAGCATGACATCACCAGCTAAGAATACAAGATGAAGATATTCATAAGACAACTTTTCAGACTAGATGTTGTCACTATGATTTTCTAGTGTTACCATTTAGTCTTAATAATGCACCAACAACCTTTATATGCTCAATGAATAATGTACTTCATAAGTACCTCAATAAATTTGTGTTGGTATTCATAGATGACATTCTAGTGTACTCCAAGAATGAAGAAAAACACAAGGAACATCTGAAATTAGTGCTGCACATTTTAAGAGAACATTGGCTATATGCTAAATTTAGCAAATATGAATTTTGTAAGGACATAATACAGTATTTGGGCCATGTTATTTGAAAATAAGTATTGTCTATGGATCTTGAGAAGGTTAGGGCTATTTGAAATTGGCTCATTTATGGGAATCTCGGGATATTACCAATGATTTATAGAAGGATTCTCTAAACTGGTCTACCCTATTACATCCTTACATAAGAAGGGAACAAAGTTTGAGTGGACAACCAAATGTCAGGACAACTTTGAAAAAATAAAACACTTACTTACAATGGCTCCTATTTTAAAAATTGTGGACCTGAATAAGGAATTTATTGTTTGCACAGATGCTTGTTTGGAAGGGTAAGGGGGAGTTTTGATGCAAGAAAATTCTATGGTGGCTTATGAACCTAGAAAGCTAAAAACACATGAAAATATTTATACAGTGTATGATTTATACATGGCTGATCTACTGCATGCTCTAAATATGTGGATACATTATCTATTAGGAAAAATATTTACTATGGTGACCGATCATATAAGCTTGAAATTCTTTTTCAACCAACCAAATCTTAATGCTGGACAAGTGACGTGTTTGGCTTGCCCAAGTGAGTTTGAGTTTGATATTAAATAGATAAAATGTAAAGAAAATAAAATAACAGATGCCTTATGCAAACATGGACATGCTCTAATGGGGTATCTCTTAACAGTATTAGTACATATTTTTTTTGAGAAAATTAAAAATTTAATATAGAATGATCACAAATACTTGGAAATTCAACAGAAATTGCAACAAACAAAAATTTGAGGATATGCTAAATACTCTAAAAATTTGTTAGTCTAAATAAATAAATAGTATGTTACTAATGTGAGTGCTCTAAAACAAATGATATCAACTAAATATTAAAATAAATCGTATTTATTCTATCCTAGATATCAAAAGATGATAACAACATTGAGAAAATATTTTGTTTGGCTGGGCATGAAAAAACAAGTGGAAGAATACTTATCAACGTGTCTAGAATGTCAACAAGTAAAGGTCGAACATCAACATGTTGTTGGTTTGTTAAACCCACTCCACATTCTTGAATGGAAATGGGAAGTGATTTCATTGGATTTTATTACAGGATTTACAAAGATAAAATGACAATATGACTCCACTATGGTGGTGTTGGATACCTTGAGTAAAGAAACACATTTCATACTGGTGTAGTCTACATGTGGAAAAACAAACATTGCCAACGTTTTCATGAAGGAGATTTTCTAGCTACATGGAGTACCAAAGAAGACAGTGTTTGATAAAGATATTCACTTCCCAATTTTCGAAAGCATTATTTTGAGGCATGGGGATGTAACTAAGTTTTAGCACTACATATCATCCCCAAAATGTTGGGAAATTAGAGAGAACCAATCAAATTTTGGAGGAAATGTTAGGAATGTACGTCATGGACAATTCTACCAATTGCAAAGACTTTGTGCACTTAACAAACTTTTATTACAACAATAGCTACCAAACTTAAAAAAAAGCGAGTCTTTTCATCTTTGTATGGATAAAATTTCATCCACCTCTCAGAAGGATTTAGCCTAAGGATAGACTAATATTGGGGCGAGATGCATTGCATTAAATGGAAAAGGTGGTGCATAAAATTAGACAAAACATAAAATTGTTGAGCACAAAAAAAATATTATGATGATAAGAAGTGGACTCACAAGGAATTTAAGATTGGAGACCATATTTACTTAAGGGTGAAACCAAGGAAAAGCGTTGTAAGAACTAGAACATCTACAAAATTAGAAGCACAATTTTGTGGGCCCTTTGAAATTTTGGATAGAATTGGGCTAACAGCATATCAGCTCGCATTGCCCAGCCACGTGAAAGTACATAATTTTTTTCATGTGTCTTTACTAAAAAAATATGTTCATGATAATTCTCACATAATTCAATGGAATTTGATACAGGTGGAACTAGAAGGAGATTTCTTGGCAAATGCACTCCGCATTTTATATCAGAAAGAGATCTTGCTCCATAATCAAGTCGTCACTTGGGTTAAAATGTAGTGGAAATAATTTATACCTGAGGAGGCTACTTGGGAGCTAGAGGACCATATGTAAGAAGCATATCCAACATTGTTTCAAAAGCAAAGAAATTAAACCAGGAACATTGAGGAAGGTGTTGAAAAATAAAGGGGAGAAAGATGTAATATCCCTGTGTTTTTTTCATTTTAATGTGTTACTATATGTAGACTGAATTGTAGACTTGATGGAAGTAAATCTATGTTTAGTCGACTGAATGTCAACAGTAAAGTTATTATAAGGTAATAGATTAAAAAAAATTAGAAAAACTAGAAACTACATGGGAAAGAAACACTGGAGTAAAGAGATTTTTGCCAAACAAGTCTTCCATAGGAAGAAAGAAAAAGGACTCCTGAAAAAATCTCTAAGAGGAAATGGATAAGATTTAATGAGATGGGTTAGAAAGATATAATTAAATCACTTACTTGGATAAATATGCTAAGTACGGGTGAAACAAAGCACTGGAGGAGAGAAGGGCGGGCTTTAAAAGAAAAAGAAAAAAACAAATTTTCTCTCAAAATCCTAGGTAGGTGAGTTGGTAGGCCACAAAAGCAGGACAATAATAAGGAAAAATATTATATGGAAGAAATTATATAAAAATAGATTAATTACGAATCAAAGGCATTGTTGATTCCATGGCAATCATATCTTAGCTCAGGGGGGAGCTAGTGGTGACACTTCATGGTTGGGAGGAAAGTGTGAATACCCAAGTAGATATCTGTAGCAAACATAGTTAGAGATTTATGGACTTGATTATTTTTTTTGTATATATATTGGGCATATGGATATTTGGATGACCAATTGCATGTACGCGGCATTTGGTTAAGTTTGGTTATGGATTTGATGGAATTGGTGCATGGTGTAAATCAAATTATGTTGATCATAGGTGATTATGGAATTAATTTCTTCAATCAAATTAGGTTATATGCATGTGAATGAATTTTATGAATTGAAACAAGTTATGCTTAAGTTTTTGTAAAAATTTTCATTCTAAAAACAAAAATATTATTTTGAAATCGTCATGGAATAGGTATATAGTAATGAACATGAGGGTGTCAGATGGATAGATTATAAAGACAGCTAGAGTACCTATGACTCAGTATAGCATTGTTCCTTTATGTGATCTAGAGAGAGTAACTCTTTGGTATTATGCTACAGAAAACATAATTTTTTGTTTAGTCATATGCAACCATAAACTATACAAGTATTCGTATATTTGATCATTGTAGGAAGAGTAACTCATTATTATTATGCATTAGGAAATTAGAAATTTTGAATTAGTACGATGAAACCATAGATTGTACAAATATAAGTAAATTGGATGAATGATTTTATGCACTGGTACGTGATAAATTTTAATTATGTATTAGAATGAAGCGGATAATTATGGGTCTCAATGTATAGTACGAATGCAAGGAGGAGGGAATTTACAAAGTCACTATAGGGAGGTGTTGGGTTGTGTTATATTCTTTCCAAGACTAGCCCACGTAGTTAATCGAGGGGTTAGAGAGGGGGCAGAGCATCCCCTTCATTGCGCCGATTGTGTAGTAGGGGGTCATAGGGGGGTTTGAGGCATACCTATAACCCAACTTTATGGGGTCCGGGGCAACGACCTAGAAAATTTTGGTTTTGGACCCTATGTTAGGTTGGGTGGACCAACCTATGGTTTTGTGCATGATTTTTGCACATGTTTTTTGGACGCGATGGTTTTCAGTCCATGGTTTTGGACGTGATGGTTTTCAATCCATTGTATTGGATGCTTCGACATGTATAAATATGTATTGTAACATTCAAAGGAACATAATGAAAATCAAGCTGGTAGTCCCGGTTTTGGGATCCAAGGGAAAATCTCTGTGTATATGTTTTTTATGTGTTATGCTCTCACATTGTTTATTTTCTATGTTTTAGAATTTGTATGCAGGGAATTTCTGTACGGGGTTAAAACCTACATTTGGCATCAGAGGTGTTTTTGGCTTCAAGGGGACGCCTTTGTTGCTGAGGGTTTTCGCTTGGGCCTGTGGTAGACCCTGTTTAGTGGGAGATCTGCAATATCGATTTTGGTGGTGAAAGAAGATGGCGAGAAGTGGAAATATAGAGATCGAGAAATTTAATGGTTAGAGTTTTTAATTGTGGAAACTCAAGATGGAGGATCTGCTGGTGAATAAAGATCAATGGATCATTGTAGATCCAAGTACTAAACCAACGGGAGTGTCCGATGAAGAATGGAAGAAGTTGGATTGGAAAACAAAGAGCACAATACGATTATGTGTCTCAGATTCAATATTGCTTAATGTATCAGGGGAAGCTATGGCAAAGGCTTTGTGGGACAATTTAGTGACATTGTACCAATCTAAGTCTTTGGTGAATAAACTATTCCTGTAGAAAAAGTTGTATAAATTGACAATGAAAGATGGAGACGTGGTGACAGAGCATCTGAATGCATTTAATATTGTGGTAAGTTAGTTAGCATCTGTTGATATTAAAATTTTAGATGAAGATAAGTGCATCATTTTTTTGTATTCTCTACCAAATTCATGGGATAGTTTGGTTATTGCAATAGGTAGCAATGCAACTACCTTGCAGTTTGATGAAATAGTCTCGTCCTTGCTGACAGAGGAGATGAGATGGAAAAATATGGAGAGCCAGAATGGTGATGCCTTGTCTGTACGAGGATGGTCCTAGAATAGAAACAAGAATAAGTCATTGAGTGGGAGATCTAAATCTAGAGGGAGATCTAAGTCTCCAGGAATACCTGTAAAGGTGGTGTGCTGGAAATTTAGAAAGGAAGGGCACTACAAAAGGGACAGTAAATATAAAGCTCATGATAAATGAAAGGGATCTGATGATGCTCCTTCTGCAGAGGTGAAAACCACCTCAAATGAAGGTGGGGATGTGTACCTGGCTTCTTCAAGTACACATGTAGATCATGAGGCATGGTCAGTTGACTAGAATCATTGGTCGTGGAAAAGTAAAGTTGAAGTTGCAAGTTGGAAGGGTTAGAACACTTCTGGGTGTTCTCCATATTCCTACATTGGCCAAAAATGTAATTTCTGTAAGCAGGTCGGATGATGCAGGTGTAAAAATTGTGTTCGAGAAGGATACCTACAAGATGGTTCAAGGAGCACTAGTATTGATGTAGGGAGTTCGAATTGGAACTTTGTACAAGCTGCAAGGTAGCACTGTTGTTGATGGGTGCAATAGTTTTGTGGTTCCTGAAAGTGGAGCAGAAAATCTAGTGGTCTCTGGAGAGAAGACCATGCTATGGCATCAAAGTCTTGGACATATAGGAGAGAAGGGCCTTTGAATAATTCATGGTAAAAGTATGGTAGAAGGTATGCGTAATAGCTCTCTGGATTTTTATTTATGTGAAAATTGTGTATATGGGAAGCAGAATCAGGTGAGTTTCCCCTCTGTTGGTAAGAGGGTGAAACGGATATTAGAGCTTGTGCACGGTGATGTGTTTGGACCTGTGAAGGTTCCATCAGTAGGTAAGCCTATGTACTATGTATCATTTATAGATGACTTTTCAAGGAACACATGGATATATTTCCTTAAGAAGAAGTCTGACGTCTTTGACAGGTTTAAAGAATTTAAGGCTCTAGTGGAAAACCAGACAGAGAAGAAGATAAAGGTGTTGAGGACAGATAACGGTGGCGATTTTTGCAGTAAGGAATTTGAAGAATTCTGTAAGAAGTGTGGCATAGCACGACATAATACTACTCCATATACACCTCAGCAAAATGGAGTTGCAGAAAGAATGAAAAAGACGTTGATGGAAAGGGCAAGAAGCATGCTACGTGGTGTCGGGTTAGGACAGGAATTCTGGGTAGAGGCAGTGGAGACAACATGTTACCTAGTCAAAAGATCACCTTTATAAGTGTTGGAGGATAAAACTCCACAAGAGATATGGAATGGTAAGAAACCCTCTCTTTCACATTTGAGGGTATTTGGATGTGATGCATATGTACATGTTCCAAAGGAGAAATGAACCAAGTAGTGCATCTTTATTGGGTATAAGGATTGTTTAAAGGGTTATAAGCTTTGGAACCCAGTAACAAGGAAGGTTGTGTACGACCGAGATGTGGTGTTCAGAGAGGTGAAATATGTTATTAAACATGAAGTCCAACCAAAGGCACCTAAGAAGATAGAGTTTGAGCTAAAGGAGGAAGAATCATGCTCTACAACAAAGGAGGAATCAGAAGATGAAGAGCCACAAACTCCAAGTGTGAGAAGATCAGTTCGAGAAAGAAGGCAACCAGATAGGTATAGTCCATCAGCTTTCTGTTCAAATTTTGCTTTGTCTATTATTGATGATGATCCCAAAATTGTGAAGGAAGCAGTGGATTCAAAGGATGGAAAACACTGGAAAGAGGCCATGGTTGATGAAATGGCATCCTTGAACAAAAATGAGGCTTCGGATCTAGTGGAGTTGCTGACTGGAAGGAAACCCTTTAGTAGAAAATGGGTGTTCAAGAAGAAAACAAATGCAGAAGGAAAGGTGGAGAAATACAAATCTCGGTTGGTAAAAAAAGGTTATTCCCAGGTGCCGGGAATTGATTTCGGTGATATTTTTTCTCCTGTTGCCAAGGTAACTTCTATTAGATTACTTTTATTTGTTGTTGCTACTTTTGACTTTGAGGTAGAATAGATGGATGTGAAGGCAACATTTCTTCACGGGGATCTGGAAGAGGAAATCTACATGAAGCAACTTGAAGGCTTTACGGTGAAGGGTAAGAAAGAACTGGCATGCAAGTTAAAAAAGTATTTGTATGGGATAAAATAGTCACCATGGATGTGGTATTAGAAATTTGATACATTTATACAGGGATTTGGCTTCACTAGAAGAAAAGCAGATCACTGTGTGTATTTTAAATTAATTGGTGAAAGTGTTATTTATCTGGTCTTATATGTGGATGATATGTTGATGGTTGGAAATGAACAAGAAATTATTCAGGATTTGAAGACCCAATTGTCCTCCAAATTTTACATGAATGATCTTGGTGCTGCAAATTATATTTTGGGCATGGAAATTAAAAGAGATTGGGCAAAGAGGAAGCTCTGGTTAAACTAGAAGAAGTATGTCAAGACAATACTGCAGAGGTTTAATATGCAGGATAGTAAACCGGTGAAGGTTCCTATTCCTGTAGGTGTGAGGTTATCTACTGAACAGAGTCCCAAGACACAAGAAGAGGAGGAGGACATGTCCCATGTTCCATATGCAAGTGCAGTCAGCAACCTGATGTATTCAATGGTCTGTAGTAGACAAGACAATGCACATGTAGTGGGAGTATTGAGCAGGTTTATGCCAAAACCAAGGAAGGAGCATTGGACAACAGTGAAGTGGGTTTTGAAGTATTTGCGTGGCACTAGTGATTATGGTTTGTGTTACCAAGGAAGACCAGGATTGGATAGAATGTTGGATATTGATGGCTTTGTTGATGTAGACTAGATGGAGATATGGATCAGAGAAGAGCTACAAGTGGGTATGTATTTGACCTATTTAGAGGTGCAATTAGTTGGATGAGTAAGAACCAATCTGTAGTGGCACTATCAACTACGGAGGCAGAATACATGGCAACCACTCATGCAAGCAAGGAATCAATTTGGTTGCAGAGATTGTGTTCAAGTATAGGGTTAGTAAAGGTAGCTATAAGGATAGACTGTGATAGCCAAATTGAAATTTTCTTGGCAAAGAACCCTGCATATCATTCAATGACAAAGCACATTGATGTTCAGTATCACTTTGTGAGGGATATGATAGAAGACAAGAAGGTGTTGCTGGTAAAGGTGGACACTTTGAAGAATACTGCAGATGCATTGACAAAATCTGTGAGCTCTGAGAATTTCTCTTGGTGTAGAGAGACATGGGCATTTTTATGCTTGGAAAAATGACTAAGCTCTCTTGTGGCCCCTTGTGGAAAGAAAACAACAAGTGGGAGAATGTTGGGTTGTGTTATATTCTTTCCACGACTAGCCCACATAGTTAACTGGGTTTTAGAGGGGCGGCGGAGCACCCCCTTCGTTGAGCTGATTGTGTAGTGGGGGGGTCACAAGGGTTTTTGGGTGTACCCGTAAGCCCACATATTGGATGGTTCAGCATGTATAAATATGTATTGTAACATTGAAAGGAACATAATGAAAAATCAAGCTGGTAGTCTCTCATCAGAACTTTGGTGTCATACTTAAGCACATATCATGCAAAAGTTTGATAAACCTGAGGTATGGACAGGGGTAGCAACCAGTATGGCTAGATAAGAATAAAAAATAGTTTGAAAGCAAAATTAGTAGTGCATATTACCCTTTTCTTTAGTTGGATATTCCCAAGACTTTATATGGTGTCAATAGCATAGCCATGTGCGATACCATATTGGTAGAGCTGAGGCATGCATAAGAAGGGAACACTATAAAGATTTGTTGATTTCCCAAATATAAAGGAAAGAAAAAGTACCTAAAGAGTCTCGTTATCAAGCCTACCAAGAGGGGTAGTAATGTATAAAAGGGATTATAAAAGACTGAAAAAATTAACACAATATAATTATTAAGTCTACTAAATTAACACCATATTATTATTATCTAGAAACCAAAAGCCATTAACAGCAAGTAAAATAATAGAAATTGTGGACATAAAACAAAGTGAATATGATTATATATATGCCAACGATCCCCAATCAAAAGGAATAATTACCAGATACATATTAAATGTCCATAGAGAAATAAATATATTTAGACTACCTTCGCATTCCCAATGTAGCGGCTAAAATGTCAACCCAATTCATAAGTAATCAAGGGAAGAACATCCCATACAAAAGTAGACTTTAAATTTAAAAGAAACATAACGTTATCTATATTCAAGAAGTCAATACCCTAGATGTTTCAAGTACAATGTACTCAATTAACATTACGGTGGCCAAATTGGACCTCTTTTACTAAATCCATAATATAAAAGTAATGAATAAATACATGTGCATGTACCTGTACAATGGGTGCTAGTCAAGTAAGCCAAACACTCTATTCTTCCGCAGGGTTAAACCTAGATAAATCGGGCTATTAAACAGAGAAGGATGCATTTGCATCATAACCAGTAAGAGTCACCCCATAGAGACGAACCTGTACCAAGGGCGAGTGAAGGTTAGTTGGCGAAGCTTGTTGGTTGAACACGAAGCCAAATTGATTGAACTGTACGTTACCTACAAGGTGGAATGTAGATTAAGGTCATGAGTCCTAAACTATTGGAAAATTATACCATGTTTAAATAGGAAAGAAAAATAAAAAAAACATATAGGATCAATCAGTACCTGAAGCCTGAAGACCTCAAATATTGATTCCTATAAAAAATTGATGTGGTTGTTAGCATTTGATACAAGACCCCTTAACACCCTCACACAGAAAACGAAAATTGGTTTATCCATAAGCCAAACCAACCAAGAATACAACCTAAATCATAACAGACTCATTGTTAAAACCCTTTAGAGATAATTGATGTCGAAGTTATTAAATATTGATAACTTGAAAAAAAAAGGAACAAACAAGTAAGCCATTAAGGAACAATTCATGATCGAGCTACTTGAGCCATTATTTGAGCTGAGGTAGATTTCCCCAAACGAAGCCTCATCTTACCTTCATAAATAAAAAAATAATGACCTTGTGGGCCATGGATTCAATGATAAATCAATCTAGGTGTTCTGGCACTAATAATAACGATCATAGGCGAGACTAAATGAAAAAAAACGCTTTTTCTCAAATTTTCCACACAACCCGAAAATATCAAAATGGATGAAATTATATGAAAAATAATGAGGGTTATTGTTCATAAATTAGTCTAGGACTAAGGGCATCTAAGGAAGACATGGGGAAATATTGATTCTTGTAAATACAGTGGTCTTCACAAGCTAAGGACCCTCGAACCCAACACGACCAAATAGGCCAAGTCATTAGAAACTAAATGCTTAACATTGAAACATAAGGGGAACCAAAGTTAGAAGCTATCATATTAAATACCGCAATAAAAGCAGATAAATTTGTGTCTATATCATGGGTGAAAGGAATTACCAATTGTATTGGGGAATGTAGGACAATATGCGAACACATCATGAACCTGAAATCAAAAATCAAATTATTGGGTTGCTAGAGCAATTTTCTAGAGCTGTGCTCATTGGAACAAAGACTCTCCATATAGGCCAAAACCTTCAAATGAGGGACAAGGAAAGTTAAGAGATAGGTTATGCTTATAATGATGATTCCTCACCATTGTATTCATGAGATATCAATCCCAACCCTCCACCTCAGTGTTGTACTAAAGAATACATGAAGGGCACGTGAACAATGGGGCCATGGAGGATTTTGATAGCTGCATGATAACCAAATCCTACATTCGACATGCCACTTCAAAGTTGGAAGAGGGAACCCTAATGTCATTAAAAATATATATTATATTAACCCACTAAGATATGTGAAAATAATTTGAATTGCTTCCTTTCCCTTAGCGCTCATGGTATACGAACTTAACACATTTCTAGCTAGATTTCCAACTAAGAATATAATATGGGAGGAGAGAGTGTAATAATGTTCTTTAATATTGAAGGATACCTTATTACATTGAAGTAGGGGAAGTATAAATATTTTATTGAATATGATGCTTAGAGAACCCTCCCTATAATCATTTAATTAAAAAAAAGCCTAAGGATCGAGCATATGACATATGGTATCAGAGTCCATGTTCAAAAAGGGTCATGAAGGAACCACCTCAGTAACACTTAGAAATGTGCAGAATTAAAATATAAACTAGGTCACACATTACTAATACCTGATCGTGTTTGAATAAAAGGCATTCAACTGAAGCATGCTACTGCAAAATGGGTGTGGGTCCTCCTTTAGCTATAACAGTAAGAGAATAATTATATGTTGAGTTGGGAAATGGAGGTATACCACTAACATATTAGTTTATTGATATTATCGTAAATCTGCAAGTAGATTTAGCTCACATCAAGAGCAACAACGAAATCCTGTTAAAGGCTAGTGAGGACTAAGAGAGGATGATAAGAGAGTTGACTGAAAGGTCTAGCCATAAAACCATAGAATCGAAAGCACAAAAAAAGGAAAAATGTGGAGATAGAATCAAAGAATTCTAAAAGTGGAGATGATTCAGATAGAACTTATCCAAAAACACAAAAGAGGAAGAAGAAATTGGAGCTACAAGGAGAATTTATAAAGATAAAGCCCCCTACTTTTCATGAAAAATGCAAAAACATGTCTTCCCAACATGAAAAAATATTTTCAAGTTTATGAGTATGAAATTAGCTTAAAGGCCAGATTGACCATTTATCAGCTCCAAGGCAAAGCTTCTCTCTGGTGGGAAGAGGCCAAAAGTGTGCGTATATTTGAGGAAAAGATAGTTTCCTCGGAGGAATTCCAAAACAATTTAAGTCCTGATGTTTGAATGAACAATATTATGATGATGGTGCCAAGGAATTTCATGAGTTAAGGCTCAAATAATTAACTATGGATGAGTTTGTGGATAAATTCACCAATTTGTTGTGATGCACGCCATCTATCAAAGAAAATAAATCTAATATAAACCAATTTTTGAACTACTTACATGCTCCTTATAAAGAAAGGATTGAGTTCAACAATCCCAAGAGAACGGATGAGGTAGTAAGGAAATCATGAGTATGTCATCAACAATTTAAGAATAGGGTAAAAGCTCAAAATCTTAGCAAGGCAACGAAAAAAACAAATTGCAATGGTGTCAAAGAGGCTTAAGACTTATTGTCTCAAAAATTTTAGGAAATACCATGAGGAAAAGAAATCAGTAAAGGGAATTCAAATCCTCCAATACAATCTCATACTAGGTCCAAACTGTGTGGTGAAGTAAAATTCTAAGTGCGGACACAAACAATTCCTCTGGCCTTAGAGCGGTTCTAGCCACAAACAAGACATTCTATGGAAGATTTCCTTAGGTTAGAACCGGGTAAGATGGCCTACCTCTTAGCATGCTTATCCCATTTGGTGATGACCTTGCTTCCATGCTCCAGCTATCTCCCGTTTCCTTCTTCGAGCACCTAAAACAAGTAAAAAACAACAAACAACAAGTGTGATAATAGGCAAATTGTATTCAACCTACTTAACAAGTCAAGAAACATTAATCCATAAACATGTGAGATGATATATTATGTAGGAAATCAATCGATTGTTGCATATATATTAAATCAAGAAGAGATTACAACCGTTGTCTTGATGTTGTTCTTCTCCTTTGACAAATCTGGGTCCCCACACACTTCCGTAAGCATTCCATGATGGCCTCAAGAATGGTAGTTTTAAGGCTTTTCCCTTTAGTCTTCACACTAAAAAAAATTCACACTTCCCCCTCACACACAGCTAGTGAGCAACAACTATGAATACCTTATTGATTACTCCAAAATCAAAACTTCATCTAGAGCCTAATTAGAAATAAAATCTAACACTAGCTTGTGCTTGGAAAAAAGGGAGGTTTATATAGCATGGATGGAAGGGAGATGGTTCCTCTTCTCATGGGATAATGTTTTATCTCATGAGGTAATTCCATCCTAATCAAGGAAAGGAGCCTAAACTGACCTCCTTCACTCCATCCAACCTACCCATTTACCAGACTTCCATTACAAAGCTTCTAGAGCTAGAAGCTTCGGCTCCTTATTTAAAAAACTTTCCAAAAGAGGATCAGTGTGAATGGAAAAAGGCTCAGTCACTTCGATCGACGCTAAGGACAGTTTTAATACCTTCATATCAGCGCGAGGACACGGGTCATTAGCACGGGTCTTGTAAATTGAGAAGAACAGAAGATTTTTAGGAAATGATGCAAAAGGAAATTGTTCTTCTCATGAAGAGGGACACAATGGAAGTCCCTTCATGAAGGGAAAGCATGCAAGGTTCATTGTAGAGGTATTCTAGGATCATGGAATGGGGAGCACAGGGACAGTGACAAAATGTTTTGTAACAAATGCCCCCTAAAGTATGAAGGCCGAACTAGAGTGAGGGGTGAAATGATTTATGAATCAGTGCAAGGAAATGGAGTCTGCCATCAGAAAACCTACAAGAAAGTACAGATACATATACATAATAGAAACTTCTGTCAAATGATACATGAATCATGGTATGGATGCAACCATCTAGAGAATGATCGTGTAAATGGATCCAAGGTATGGGCACAACCATCTAGCAATAAAGGATCATAATGAAACCAAGGTATGATCACAAACACCTAATAATGAGAAGGATCACATATGATAACTCATGGTATGGTCACAGCCACCCATTCTGAAAGAGACATGCATATCAACACAATCATGTCACACTACCTTGTAACCTAAAGTTTTGTAATCTAAGCCTAGGGTCTTGCACTCCAGCGTGACCCGATCAAAGTACAAATTCTAACATGTGAATAGATGTGTTCACTTTGAAAATGCTAGAAATCGCTAGATTACCAGCAGATGATGTGAATTGTTAACAAGAGCGAGAGAAACCACCAATGATGACAATGGTCCTCAAGGTACTATCTACACAATTCACAGAATGTGAACAAAGGAACTGAATTCGAAGACCCATGAAATCACCCGATCGAAAACCAATGATGTGAACTTGTCATCGAGTGCGAAGAACTTGCAATTAGGGCATGCAATCTCTAAGGTACTGGAAGGGATTCTCTCGATCAACTTCTTGGATAATGAGCTGAATTCGACAAGAGGTGACCTTGTCGAAGGAGGGCCAGGATGTATCCCACATAATCAAAACAAGACAAAGGGATGCAATATGATTGTTGATGATACATAGAACCAGGGGTAAGTGTAACTGTAGAAGGAAAACTCTTGAACGCATCAACAAAACGACCCAGAGTTTGGCAGATTTTGGATCCATATGATCGATGTTCCTGATGACATGGCAGAGATCAAACGAAAGACAGAAATAAATGGTTCAACCTAGGAAGTTCAACTGAAAAGGAGGATATCCCAACCTAACACAAAGTAGAAAGTGTCATGTTCAAGAGTGAATTTCCAACACAATTTATGCAATTTCCAAATTTATCGCCATCATTTCTGGCAGGTACCCCAATTATTTTTTAATTGCAAGCTTAAAGGAGATAGCATATGCTTGCACTGTAAGTCCATCCTTTGGATGAATCCAACCTAGTAAGTTTAATAAGCCCTAGGAAGGAGAAGCTCATGTTCATCATGGTGACGAACCCAATGTTGTTTTAATATTTCAATGAGTCCAACAAAGGTGAAACTTGGTATATCTTTCATGTTTAGAGAGTTTGAAAAATACACTAAAAAGAAAACTCCACATGGTCCCTTTTTGTACATTTGTGTCTCTCGAACCTGAAAAGGTAGAAAATTATACTTGAGAGAACCGCTTGACAATTTCACTCAAGGAGTACCTTTTTCATAAATATTTTATCCCACCCCAAAAAACAGGTAAATGTATATTGGGTAAACAACATTTCACAGCCTTTAACGAGTTCAAAACAACAAGACCTCAACAATATTTTCGTGTTTAAAGAGTCTGAAAAGAGCTAAAAGTAGACCCCCCATTTTTATTCTCTTTTAGGAGTCAAAAGGGGAAAAAATACTCAGCAATCTCTTCATCTTTTACAAGTCAGAAAAGAGCTTAAAGATGACTCATCCTCGAGGAATGAGTAGTATAAATAGTAGCAACTGGTTCCAGTAATGGAGGAACTGCTCAAAACATGTAATGGTCAAGAGGATGGCTAATAAAACCACTCATCATTGTGGTCCCTCAAGAAAGGAAAAACAACCAAGTGAAAGCATATTATTGGAGAAAGAGATGGTGGTGATGGAATTAAATAACCAAGGCTCATCTAGCAGAGACTGGCTGATAAAAATGAAAATCACGAGATGTAAATTGTGCATGAATTCATTTTTACACAAGATTGAACCATGGAGAACTCTACTTGGATTCAGTTTCATGTTTACAAAACCTTGAAATGAAAAACTATGCTTGGTATAAGTTCACATGCCCCCAGCATAATGACTCAAATGAGGTACATGCCCCCCCAAGCTTCATTTCATTTAGCTAGGTCGATTGAATGAAGGCTCACTTTCGAGATCCAAAATGGACTTGACTGGGATCTTACGAGATCTTAATCAAAGTCTCAATTTGGACTAGAGAGTTGTTTCATTTTTTAACGAGGTTGACACGGTAAAAGAACTCTCATCGAGAACCTTGTTTCATTTTTTAATGAGCTTGACACAAGACAAAGAACTATGCTCACACTCTTGTTTCATTTTTTAACAAGGTTGACACAAGACAAAGAACTATCCTCACCACATATGTTTATGAACTATATGAGAGCATGGCTCCCAAGAGTTCTTCACTAGATAGAAGAACCATGTTATGGGAGGAATACATGTCAATTAGTACCATAGACAGATTGGGTTCCAATGCCCCCAGTACAGAATGTACTATACCATCTATGTGATCATAAGCAGATGTGGAGACAGAATGAGAAACCACATAATTGACCTATGGCAAGCAAGGTACTTCTTCCAAACAAAAGCCAATAGGGGATGATGGTTGCAAAGGAGGCACTTGCTGACCAAGGAACAACATTTGATCGATAGTCACAATTCTACCTTCATGCGGAAAACAAATGACATAGAAAAGTGAAGAAACAAGAACTCCCATGACATAAACATAGTCACGTCCAAGGAGAATATTGAAATACCATCACATCTATATAGATGGTCTTTCCTCCCAAAGTAATAGGGAACTTCGAAAGGATCCCTAAGGGCTGACTGGTTCCTCCGTTGAAAGCCAACAAATTCTAGGTGATAGGCATAAGTTGTGGGGAACCCAAAGCCTGCCAAGTAATAGAAGACATGATGCTAATAGACGCACCTTAATCTAATATAGTGCCATGTACTACCATATTATAGGCTTGTATTGCGATCACAAAAAGCACATAAGATGGAAGGCAGAAAGTAGTCAATTGACTCCAAGCAAAAGAGATGAAGAAAATACTTAGTGGGTGTGTCATATGATTTCCCCCATGCTCTACAAGAATAGGAGAAGGACTCTCCTAAACAGCCAGGATGGAAGGGTCACTCTTCAATTCATGAGAATCTTAGGAGATGAGAAGAACATGAATAGTATGATCACCACCCTCTTTCAGAACATACTGATCAACTGGTGGTAGGACCAAGTCGACACTCATTTTGACCAATGGTTGGTCGAGAATAGACACAAGAGAGTCTCACTCAAGAAGAGCAGGATGGATAAGAGATGAATCCAAGTCAATCCCTTTACCAACCAAGACAGGGTCAAATGAAAGCCTCCTATAACCAACAGGAAGTAGGGGTTGAGGAGCTATCAAGTTTTCCAAAACTTTGCAAGCTCTATCCATAAGAGGACAAAGGTGAAGACGATTATCTCCCTCACATCACCTATATGGGAATCTAATATTTCCCTTCTTCCTACCATCATTAGCTAAAGGCATAGCATCAACATGATCCCCAAAGGTTGTCAGGGAATGTTTGTTCACTTTTTTAAACCACACCTCTAAGACTCTCGGAATTCCAGGATAGTCTCAAAGGAGATGGTCACCCTTACACATCTTGCAAGGGAATCTGACCTTCTGTGGAGGATCGGAAGGTTGGTCGAAGGAAGCTCATTTAGAGCAATAGCTGCATGGTTGGCCTCTCACTTATCTGACTTCTTCTTCTTCTTCTTAGCATCTTGGCTACTAGATTACAAAATTTACCAAGCGAAGTAAATGAGGAAGGTGAAGAAATAGGGCAAGAAGGTGAGAGGTCAACATTAGAATCATCATGATGTGATTCAAACAAAGGAGAAATTTGCACATGAGTCGAGACACTCGAAACCACCGAGGTTGAAAATAACTAGACAGGTAAACCAATGGTTAACCCAGGGAGGGACAACGTTGCCATATAAGGAGCACCAGCATTTTGGAATGAAGGAAAAGGACCAGGATTCCCATCCGAGGGGAACCCTTGACTGGAAGACTTTGGGAATGTTGCCATTGGAATCAACTTTTAATAAACACTAAGGAAGATAAATTTAACCAGGAATATTTCATGGGCAATTAATTTTAAGACACTAAAACAAAACTTTGCCTTTTCATATTTTAAGGGTTGAGAAAAGGATGAAAGGTGACTCTAGTCACTTTCAAAATTAACAAGCTCGAATGGGCAAGCACTTCATGATATTTTAAAATTTAAAGATTCAGTAAAGATAAAAAATGGTTACACAGGGTATTCCAGGAAAAAGGATTACTAGGTAACCGTGAACTATAGAATACCTCCCAGCAAACCAAGAAGTAAAGGTAGGAAATCTTCCTGAATGCTATGTTCGGTGTATCACTTTTACAAGGCAACAAACTTGGCTTCCTACAGATAAAGGATTACAGTGTAGAGGGGTCTCCCTTTATATACTCGATAGTATAGGGAGCACAAGTCTATTGTAGCACTATCTAATGCTGAAGCTAACGACAACTACTAGGTTTAAAGACGACAGAACACGTCTTTGGCCTAGGCCACTAAATGTGACTGTTAAGTTTCAATTCTTCCTTAGGTTAATTCAGTAAGTTTTAATGGTTGATCTTGAATTAGGTTATTATTTTTAGGCTTCTACGATTAGTGCTTTGTGTGTAGTTTTTTCCGGAGTTGTCGCATCCATAATTGTTTGCATCGATGTTTCAAGCCATCCATCGTGGCTAATCATCAGGAGAGATTAGTAATTACTAATCTATCCTGATGATGAGCTACTATGGATGGCTCGAAATGTCGATGCAAAAAATTATGGATGTGAGAACTTGAATTAGGTCTCAATTTCAAGGCCCTACCACTGTCATCTGACAAAACTCCTACATGCAACTATATAAGAAAAGAGACCTTTATTCGATGAAATTTAACACTAATTGAGAGATAGGGAACACAAAATCAATGCAACAATCAAAGAATGAAATATTGCTCTAATAAATCTCCTAAATGCACTTAATCTTCTCTTAAAAACAAAAGAAGTTTCATTTCATTTCCAATTCTCATGATGATGCAATTCTAGCTTCTCAATGATGCTACTAATACAATTTTTTTGCTTATGTAAACTAGAATGATGTTCTTCTTTTCATAAAATTCAAAATGAATATTTCACATAAAGCACTTTAATGAAAGTTTTCACAATTCTGAACAAAGAAGCATCGATAAAATCTAAAGCCTGATAAATGAAACTAAAAGCAACTTCTTCCCTGAATCGAACAAACCAAACACATAAATTCTTCAATCGACAAACCAAGCAATGTAATCTATGCTCAGAACGAGAAAAGAGACACTCGAAATAAAAGAAAAAAAGAGACTCTTTCACTCATTCTATTGAAAAGGAAGCAAACAAAGCATCCTAGTCACTTCTGGGTGGAAGAAGAGAGTCCGAGGGCGAAGACACACTGGCACTGGAATGGGAGAAATCCTAATTTGTTTCTTAACTCAAATACCAGAGTGACTACCTAACTGATAGCTAGCCCCAGTAGGCATGACCGACATGACTGACCAGTACTACAACTAGCATTAATGGCCTAATTGGCATGACTGCTTAACTGAAAACTAGCATTGATCGATGGATTAAAAGAAAAATACAAAAGAACTTCACACAAGTTGAGACTTAACACATCATAGGGTGGGCTAAACCAAGCAACCACGAAAACCAAGCTAAATGAAGCTTTCTAGCTAAGGAGAACACAATCAGAACAAGCTAAGAGGTAGAAATCAAGAGAGAAAGACACACTGGTCGAGATTTAGGGTGAACCCTATTCTTCACCTATAGGCATCGACATGACTACCTAACTGACAAAAAATGCCAGAAGGGGGTCAACGTGACTCTTTCTGATGATATCACACTGATCGACATGATTGTCAGCAAAATAAGCATGCTAACCGAGGATGCAAGGAAAAAATAAAAAAAAATTCAAAGGCATAGACTAGACTTGCTACTGTAAATTTTAGACCCAGAGTAGTAAAAAAGGAAAAGTAGATAGAACTAAAGGGAAATTGTGATACTATAAAAGTTCACACAAAACCCTGAAATTACAAACAAGAAAATAGAAGGATTTCCTCCCCAGTGGAGTTGCCAATTTGTGGTGATGTAAAATTCTAAGTGCAGACACAAACAATTCCTCTAGACTGAGAGCAGGTCTAGCCACAAGAAAGTCATTCTATGGAAGATTTCCTTAGGTTAGAAACAATTAAGAGGGCCTACCTCTTAGTACGCTTATCCGGTTTAGTGATGACCTTGCTTCCTTGCTCTAGCTATCTCTCGTTTCCTTCTTCGAGCACCTGAAACAAGTAAACAAGAGCAAACAACAACCGTGATAATAGACAAATTGTATTGAACCTACTTAAAAAGTCAAGAAACATTAAGCCATAAACATGTGAGATGACATATTATGTAGGAAATCAATCGACAATTACATATATATTAAATCAAAAGGATATTACAACTGTTGTCTTGACATTGTTGTTCTCCTCCAACAAATCTGGGTTCCCACACACTTCCATTAGCATTCCATGATGGCCTCAACAATGGTATTTTTAGGGCTCTTCCCTTTAGTCTTCACATGTCTCCCTCACACACAACTATAGAGATACAACTATGAATAACTTGTTGATTACTCCAAAATCAAAACTTCAACTAGAGCCTAATTGAACTAAAATCTAACACTAGCTTGTGCTTGGGAAAAAGGGAGGTTTATATGGCATGGATGAAAGGGAGATGGTTCCTCTTCTCATGGGAGAAGGTATTATCTCTTGAGGTGGTTGCATCCTAAGAGAGGAAAGGAGCCTAAATAGACTTCCTTGACTCCATTTGGCCTAACGATTTACCTTACTTCCGTTACAAAGCTTCTAGAGCTAGAAGCTTTGACTACTTATTTAAAAAACTTTCCAAAATAGGATCAACACGAGTGGAAAAAGGCCTAGTCGCTCTGATTAGTGCTAGGGACAGTTGTAATCCCTACATATTAGTGTGAGGAGGACACCAGTCATCAGCGTCGGTCTTCTAAACTGAGAAAAACAAAAATTTCTAGGAAATGATGCAAAAGGGAATTGTTCTGCTCATGAAGAGGGACACAATGGGAGTTTCTTCATGAAGGGAAAACATGTAGGGTTAACTATAGAGGTCCTCCAGGATCATGGAACGATGAGTATAGGGACAGTGAAAAAATGTTGTGTAACAAACCCATGGACCTAAATAATAAAAATACCAATGGGGGAAGGAGATGGTATTGCTAAAATGATGGGGGTGTAGTGAACCCCACCTACTGAGAGTCTGCAAACATAATCATAGATCTGTTCAGAAAATTTAAGTTGTCCACTAAGCAAGAACTATGAATGATATTTCCATAAATATTCCAAGGATAAGTCTTACACTGGAGGACAGACAGGAAGATCACCAATGTACAATGGTAGGGATAGAAATGACCATTTCAAACCAATCTGTTTCTATTTTAATTGATCTATGGATCTAGTTTAAGTTTGGACTCTTCCTCAGCTTATGGAAAAATGTAAATTGAAAAATTTTAAAATTTACGAATTCATGGCTGGTATAGTTGGAAACTAGTACAAAAAGAAGAATGACTAACCAAGTGACATAATGTCATATCAACTCAAATGCCTGCCCCATAGAAGTAAATATAAATGTAATCCCCTTAGGATCCTATGATGTATTAATAGGCATGGACTGGATGGAGAAACATGGGGTTGTCATAAATTTTCTAGAGAAAACAGTAAGTTGTATGAATCAAGAGGGACAAACTCAAATAATCATGGGATAACCAAAACCCATATCAACTAGCCAAATTTCAACCTTACAAATGAAAAAGAGTGAAATAAAATAGTGTATGTTATTTGTGGTGAAGGTGGAAATAAATGAGAAACAAATTGAAAAGAAGATTTGGATACTTTTCTTGTCATTAGAGAGTTTCAAGACATGTTTCCATAAGAACTTTTGGGGTTACCTCCCCATGGATATATATATTTCTCTATGTCTCTAGTACCAATATCTAGAGCCCCTTATAGGATGAGTGTACGTGAGTTATTAGGGTTGTAAATGTAGTTACAAGAATTATTAGACAAAGGTTGTATTTTCCCGAGTGTATCCCCGTGGGGGGATCCTGTGGTATCTCTTAATAATAAGGATGACACATTTAGAAGGTGCATCAATTATTGGTGAACAAATAAGTTAACCATTAAAAATGAATTCCCCTTGCCTTGTATTGACGAACTGTTCTATCAACTGAGGGGGGCAACCATATTTTCAAAAATTGATTTAAGAATCAGATATCACCAGCTAAGAATAAAAGATGAATATATTCATAAGATAGCTTTTCAGATCAGATATGGTCACTAAGAATTTCTTGTGTTACCATTTCGTCTTACTAATGCACCAACATTCTTTATGTTCTTAATGAATAGTGTACTTAATAAGTACCTCGATAAATTTGTGATGGTATTCATAAATGGCTTCAAGTGTACTCCAAGAATGAAGAACACAAGGAACATATGAAATTAGTGGTGCAAATTTTAAGGCAACATCAACTATATGCTAAATCTAGCAAATGTGAGTTTTTTAAGGACATAATACAATACTTGGGCCATGTTTTTCCAAAAGGACTATCGGTGGATCCTGAGAAGGTCAAGGCTATCTTAAATTGGCCCATACCTAAGGATATGTCATTTATCTGCCCATTTATGGGAATCACAAGATATTATCAATGATTTATAGAGGGATTCTCCAAATTGGCCTACCCTACAACATCCTTACAAAAGAAAGGAACAAAGTTTGAGTCAACAACCAAATTTCAGGACAACATGGACAAACTGAAACAATTACTTACAGTGGATCCTATTTTAAAAATTGCAAACCCACATAAGGAATTTATTATTTGCACAGATGCTTGTTTGGAAGGGTTAGGGGGTGTTTGGGTGCATGAAAATGCAATGGTGGTTTCTGAGTCTATGAAGCTTGAAGCACATGAAAATAATTATGCATTTTATGATTTAGCACTGGTTGTTGTAATACATGCTCTAAAGATTGGATACATGAATTATTAGGAAAAATATTTACTCTAGTGACTGATCATATCAGCTTGAAATACTTTTTCATCCAACCAGATCTTAATGCTAGACAGGTGAGGTGGTTAGATTTCCTTAGTGAATCCCAATTTGATATTAAAGACATAAAAGGTCAAGAAAATAAAATAGCAGATGCCTTGAGAAGACATGTGCATGCTCTAATGAAGGTATATCTTAGTAGTATTATTACATATTTTGTTGAGAAAATTAAAAATTCAATACATAATTATCACAAATATGTTGAATTTCAATAGAAATTACAGCAAACAAAAATTCCATGATATGCTTAAAACTTTGAAAAATTGCTAATCTACAGAAATAGATTGAATTTTCTTAATGTGTGTGCTATAAAACAAATGATACTAAATGAATATCACAGGAAATCATATGCAATCCATCTTGGATACCATAAGATGATAACAACATTAAGAAAAAAAAAATTGGTTGGGCATGAAAAAAGAAGTGGCATAATACTTATAAAAGTGTTTAGAATATCAACAAGTGAAGGTGGAACATCAACGCCATGTTTCTTTGTTGAACCCACTTCCCATTAGTGAATGAAAATGGGAATTGATATGATTGGATTTTAGTATAGGATTGTCAAAGACAAAATGACAACATGACTCCATTATGGTGGTGGTGGACACCTTAAGTAAAGAAACACATTACATAAATGTGCATTCTACTTATGGAACAACACAAATTGCCAACATTTTCATCAAGGATATTTTCTGGCTACATGGAGTACCAAAGATGATATTGTGTGATAAAGATGCTAAATTCACTTCCAAACTTTGCAAAGACTTATTTGAAGGCATGGAGACACAACTAGATTTTAGCACTACGTATCATCCCCAAACTGATGAGCAAAAAGAGAGAACCAATGAAATTTTGGAGGACATGCTAAGAATGTACGTTGTGGGCAAACCTACCAAATGGGAATACTTCCTACACTTAGCGCAATTTGCTTACACCAATAGCTACCAAACATCATTTAAATGAGTCCTTTCGAAGATTTTTATGTAATAAAATGTCATACACCTCTTGATGGAGTCAACATGAGGATAGACTAATATTGGGGCCCAATGCATTGCAAGAAATGGAAAATGTGGTACAAAAAATTATACAAAACATAAAAAGTGCACAAGACAAAAAAAAATAAAACAAAAAAAAAAGGGAAGAAGAAGAAGAAGTTGACTCACATGGAATTTAAGATTAGGGACCATGTTTACTTAAGGGTGAAATTGAGGAAAAGTACCTTAGGAACAGAAACTTGTAAAAAAATTGGCACTATGATCCTATGGGCCTTTTGAAACTTAGCATAGAATTGGGCCAATAATGTATCAACTAGCATTTCCCAACCATGTTAAAGTACACAATGTTTTTCATGTGTCTTTATTAAAAAAGTATGTTCATGCTAATTCTCACATAATTGACTGGAATATGATACAGGTGGAACGAAAAGGAGATTTCCTAGCAGAGCCTTTTATCACCAAAAAACTGATCATCTAGACCAATTTACTAGATGGATCGAAGCACACCATGTAAAGCCAATTTTAGCATAGTAAAATTGCTTTCACTCTAAGAAATTACTTAATAAACCACCTTTGTTAAGAAATGTATAATTAAATCCATGATTAATTATTAAATAAATCACTATTTATTTAATTTTCTTCTAGGAATAATTAATTAAACCATTGTTCAATTATTATTCCTTAACATATTTTGACCCAATTCTTAGAAATCAATAGATAAATTATGAATAATCTTATTTTTCTGTAAGAATAATTAATTAACCACTAATTAATTATTATTCCTTATTAAATTTGACTAAATACCTTAGGAATAATTAAATAAAACAGTATTTGTTTCTTATTCCTTAACTAATTTCATGAGATGATAAATAAATCATTTATCGATTTATTATTTCTAAATAAAAGTTTAAATAATTTTTCCCTCTTAACCAAATATAATAAAATATTCCAAGTGGTTATTCCTAGAATGGGGTTAATAATATTTTATTATTTCTCATTATTCGGGGATAACCCAATCAATTTGTTATAATTAGAAGCGTTTTCCATTAATTTTTCACTTTTGATTATTTTCATTGTTGCACTCACTGTCGTAACTCTGATTATTTTCATTGTCCACACCATTTTCCTTCTATTTGAATTCTCATTGACCTCAAACATTTTATTTTTTGGGTTTATACGTTATAGAGGAGAGAGACTCTATCAAAAAGTTGAATATGTTTGACGAGCCAAGAACGCATCCCATAGAGGGGGACTTGTAACATTTAATTGTTCCCTTCACAATGTTATAATAAAAAATATTCTTTGTATATCTGGTTTCCATTGGATGATTGGAGTTATCACTATTTCTTTTTGTTGTTTAACTATGATTGTACCATAGATCGGAACTTTGACAGCTTTTAATTCTATCAATTGTTATAGAGCTACAATGTTTAGTAGCCATTTATAATGTTGAGATTGTTTTTCATCCACAATCTTAAGCAGATTGTTTTCATACATCTTTGAGAAGAAAACAATACAATAGAGTCACTCCACATCTTATATCGAAAAGAGATCATGATCTGGAATTGAGTTGTCATTTGGGTTAAAGTGCATTTCAAACACTTTACACCCAAGGAGACTACTAGGGAGCTACAGGGCCAAATGTATGAAGTATATCCATCATTGTTTCAAAAATGAAGCAATTAAACAAGGAGCATCGAGGATGGTTTTGAAAAAAAGGGGGGAAAGATGTAAATCCCCTTTTTTTGTCATGTTAATGTATTACTATATGTAGAATGAATTATAGACTTGATGGCGGAAAAGCAATCTTTGGTTGACTAAATGTGAATAGTAAAGGTATTATAATGTAATAGATCATTTTTTATTAATAAATAGAAAAACTAGAGATTAAATCGGAAAGAAACACTTGAGTAAAAAGATTGTTGATAAATAAATATTGCATAGGAAAAGAGAAAAAAAAACTCTTAAAAAAATTCCTGAGAGGAAATAGATAAGATTTAATGAGATGGGATATTAAGATCTAATTAAAACACTTATCTAGAGAAAGATGTTATGTATGGGTGGAACAAAGCACCGCATGAGAGAAAGGCGGGGTTTAAAAGAAAAAAGAAAAAATTGTTTTTTTTCAAAAACCTGGGTAGGTGGGCTAGCAAGCCACAAAAGCGGGATGCTGCTAAGGAAAAATTTTCTATGGAATAAATTGTATACACATACATTAATTGGGAATAAAATGGGTTGTTGATTCCATGGAAATCATATCTCAACTCAGGGGGAATTGGTGGTGATAGTTCATGGTCAGGAGGAAATTGGGAATGCCCAAGAAGATTTCCATAGCAGACATGGTTAGGCATTTATGAACTCGATTAGCTATTTTGTATATATATTGTGCATATGACTATTTGGATGATTGATTTCATGTATGTGGAGTTTGGTTATGTTCGGTTATGGATCTAATGGAGTTGGTGCATGGTGTAAATCAAATTATGATGACCATAGTTCATTATCGAATTAATTTCTTGGATCAAATTTGTTTATCTGCATGTGAATGAATTTTATGAACTGAAATAGGTTACCCTTAAGTATTCGTAGGAACATTCATTTTTTTATTGTGAAATCCTCATGGAATAGGGATACAGTAACAAACAGAAGGGGTATCGGAAGGATATATTATAAAGACTGCTAGAGTACCTATCACTTAGTATAGTGTTGTTCCTTTATGGGATATAGGAAAAGTAACTCTTTGGTATTATGCTACAAAAAACAAAAAGTTTTCTTTAGTGATATGCATCGATAAACTATACGAAGTTTTGTAAATTTGATGATTGTAGGAAGAGTAACTCTTTATTGTTATGCATTAGGAAATTAGAAATTTTGAATTGTATTATGCATCCATAAAATGTACTAAGATTGGTAAATTGGTTGACTGGTTTTATACACTAGTAGGTGATAAATTTTAATTATGTATCAGAATGAAGTGAAGAATTATGAGTCTTAATGTATAGTATGAATGAAAGGAGGATGGAATTTACGAAGTCAATGTAGAGAAGAAAATCACTTCTCATCAGAACTTTGGTTTCATACTTCAATATCATGCAAGAGTGGGATCAAACTAGGGTATGGATAGGGGTACCAACTAGTATGGCTAGATAAGTACCAACAAGGTAATAATTTTTAATAAAACAAAAAAAAAAAATGAAAGAAAAATCAGTAATACATATTACCCTTTTGCTTAGTTGGATATATCTTAGGATTTATATGGTGTCAATAGCGTAGACAAGCATGATAGAATATTGGTAGAGATGAGGCATGGCCAAGAAGGGAGAATTGTAAACATTTAGTGCTTTCACAAATCCAGAGAAAAAAAAAATTACAAAAACAAAAACAAAACAAAACAAAACAAACACCTGAAGAGTCCCTCTATCAAACCAGCAAAGAGAGGAATTAAAATATAAAAAGGATTAAAAATCACCATCTACACTAAAATCAATTCATATAGTGCAAGAAATCCTCTTCCCTCTCTCCCCCCCTCAATCTATATCTATATCTCACTCCATATCCCCTTTATCTCTCTATCTCACACCCTCAAACACACACACTCTCTCTCCATATCTATATATCTCTCCCTCCCATTGTTTATCTCTCTCTTCACCACCCATCTATATCACTATCTCCCTTTACCTCTCCTTTAGCTCTTTATATCACCCCCAAATCATAAACACTCTTTCTCCATTTCTGTATATCTCTTCCTCCCTCTTCCTCTCCCTCTCTCTTCCCCTTCATTCTCTCTCTCCCCCTTCTATCTCTCTTCCCTCCTGCTCTCTACTCTCCCTATATCTCTATCTTCCTTATCACTCCCTCTCTCTCTCTCCACCTTTATCTCTCTATGTATATCTTCTTATCTCCCTCTCTCTTTCCATCCAAATCAATCTCTTTCTCCCTTCCTCTTTCCATGTCTCTCTCCCTCCCTTTGTCCCTCTCTCTCTCACATTCCCTCTCTTCCTTCCTCTCTCTCACCTCCCTTTTCCTCCTCCCCTCTCTCTCTCTTTACCCTCCAACTTTGTTACTATCTCTCTCCTTATCTCTCTCTATCTTCCCCATTCATTCCATCTCTCCTTCTTGGTCTCTCTATCTCACCCCAAAACATACACACTCTCTCTCCATATCTCCCTTGTCACTCCCTCTCTCCTTTTCTCTTTTATCTTCCTCACTCTCTCCCCATCCCTCTCTTGCTCTCTCTTCCATCCAACCTGGTCATATATATATATATATAAATTCATATCATTGTTCCTTTCCCTCTCTCCTTTTCTCTTTTATCTTCCTCACTCTCTCCCCATCCCTCTCTTGCTCTTCTCTTCATCCAACCGGTCCCTCTTCTCCCCTCTCTTCCCTTCATTTTGTGTTCTCTCTATTTCTCTTTCCCCTTCTTCCCCCACCCCCCACCCCACCCTCTCTTCCACTCCTCCTTCTCCTTCTCCTCATTTTATCTCCATATCCCCTTGTCAGTTCTTTCTTACCAATTATGCCTTTATTCTTCCTCCTAATATATCTAGATGTTAATATATTCATGATATATTTATATTATTGTAATTACCAATTGATATATATTAAATTAATATGGCATTAATCCAAAAGTTATTAATTTAATTTATATAGATTTTGATGTTTTTTACTATGCCATGATAACAATTTTATAAAAAACTACATCTAATTAATATTTTCAAATATTAGAATTTTGATGTGGAAATATTTATGTTTTTAAAGATTTTAATATATCCATAAGATATGGTTTTTCGCTTTAAAGAAACATTTTACAATACTTAATTAAAAGAAATATTAAAAGAATTTGGAGTAGGATTTTCAATTCTTTGTGTTGAATTAACCTTTTTCCTTTGATTTAAGAGATGGTATTGGCTTTAGTAAAGAGTAAATATGTTTAAAATTTTACCTAATTTGGAATTGTGATGTGGTAAGATATTTTGCTAAAGGAAAATTTATGATCCATTCAAATTCATGTGTATAATAAAGGAACTATTAAATGTATTAGATAATTTATTCTCCATTCAAACTATATATAATATATGCATAGTTGTATTTTAATAATTAATCTTAGTCCATTAATAATATTAAAATTTATATATATCTAAAAATTCAAGTTATATATATAATTTAGGATTCAAGCTAATGTTTTGGCCAACATTAGTAAAAATTACTTTTATTAGTTTTTGAGGACATGACATACTTACACATCAAGGTCATATTAGGTTGTAGAATGTGCCTCTCAGCAAAATAAACTATTTTTTCAAAACTTTTGTTACTACGAGGCAGTTGAAGTGTGAATCTAAGTTTCTAGAGTGTCCAGATAGGGATTTCAAACACATGAGAAGAAGCAAAATGGTCATTCTATTTCCAAAATTGCATTATAATAAATATTTTGAGTTATATTAATCGAGTTATGCCCATTTTAAATTATTTTTTATATCTGGAGAAACATTCAGAGCGGGTTCCATTTGGATAAATGCCCTCCCACTTCGCTTTAGCAGGAACCTACTTCACATTCATCAGTTTCAACGTAGCGACATCTGTCTTAGTTTTTCTAGAGATGTGCCCTCCCACACCAGGCTATGTAACCACCTGCTACTTCATCAACTGTCAGCATCATGTTTATGGGTCAACCACACAAAATCCTTGTCTTCAAATTCCATTTGCTAGGTCGCACAATATTAGTATTGTAGTTGGCCACAATAATTACAGGGTATCTCTATCCTTAGATCTTTGTTTGTCATGGTTATGGGTTATTCACAAATCCACACTTCATCAAAGTCCATTTTCGAGGTCGCAGACTGTTAGTATCATAGTTGGTCACAAGCATTATGGGGTATCTCTATACTCGGATATTCATTCATCATAGTTATGGGTTAACCACACAAAATCGTTCTCTTCAATAACTCTTCATATTCAACAAATATTTTTGAGGAGGGAAACTTCACGCAATGGGGACCATTACTTCTTAACGAGGGAGGAATGATCCGAATGGAAGATGGCATCCACCCATAGTATTCATCCACCCATGGTATTTATCCAGCCATGGAATTTACCCATGGTATTATAAGTGGCATCCACCAATGGTATTCATTCACCCATGGTATTTTCCCATGGTATTGTGGCATCCACCCTTGGTGTTCATCCTCCCATGGTATTGTGGCATCCACCCTTAGTATTCATCCTCCCATTGTATTTATCCACTCATGGAATTTACCCATGGTATTGTAAGTGACATCCATCGATGGTATTTATTCACCCATGGTATTTAGCCACACATAGAATTTACCTGTGATATTGTAATCAAAATGGCTATAAGTAACAAGTCACATTTTGTAAAGGGACAGATTGTCCACTGCAATGTAGACTTTACAGTTATTATTTGCTTTATAAGAAAAAGTTCCTTTGTCATTTTCCTATTGTGCGTTCTCCTCTTTTTCTTCTTCCATTTCAATATTTCAAATCTTGGGGGCCTGGACCCCCCTACCCCCCCAAGATCCATTTCAAATTTTAGATCTTAGGGGCCTTCCCCCAAGATCTAGATTAGCCAAAACCCTTGATTGAGGATGAAGTAAATTGAGGAGATAGGTTAGGGTTAGAAAGATGAGTCCCCACTATTGGGTTCGTGAGATTTCAATCCTGATCGTCCACCTTAACATGATACTGAAGTACACATGAAGGGTGCATGAACAGTGGGGTCGTGGAATTGTTTAATAGGCGCACGTGAATCACAACCTACCTTCAACATGCCACTTGGAAGTTAGCAAAGGGAGCCCTAATTTCAATAAAACTATACATGATAGGAACGCACTAAGGTATGAGAAAATCACTTGCATTTCTTCTTTTCCCTTTGCACTAGGGGTATAGGAACTTAACACATTTCTAGCTATATTTCCAACTAAGAATATAATATGCCAAGAGCAAGTGTAATCATTTTCTTTAATGTTGAAGGATGTCTTATTACATGGAACTAGGGGAAGTATAAATATTATATGGGATAAATATGATGCTTAGATAACTCTCCCTATAATCATTCAATTAAAAAAATTCTTAAGGATTGGGTATATGACAATATACTACATTTCAAAGCATATGTGAACAAAATTATACTGAAAATATTCTTGTATTATCATACCATGTGTCATTCCTTCATTTTCTAAGTAAAGTCAATATGAAAGACATCTTTACGACAAGCATATCAATGAGTTTCCCCCTTGATATCCATCTATCTCCATGGACTTGAGCAACTTGAAAAGTTTCAAGTTGCATAGGTTCTTGTAAAGAAACAAGTTGACTATTTATTTTAGTATGAATTTTCACCCATGAATTTAATTTGTTCCTCAACAAATAATAGTTCAAGTATTATTCTAGAAGCATCTAATGCAACTGAAGCTTATTGATAAGCAATGAAACAAATATGTATAGCATTAAGTACATCATTTTTCAAAAGTGTAATAAAAACATCTTCATTTCCAACCATTGATGAAGAACCATATGTGGAAACTAATTTCAATCTTTTATGTCAAAGGCCCCTTGCTTCCTCTAAACCACTGACCACATAATATGTTGGTTTCCCTCTTCCATCACAAACATTTATGGGCTTTAAAAGCTGTGTGATGTGAGGTCCCAACCATTTTTAGTCTAGTAATGTGGCATAAACCACAAGATATTTCTCCAAGGTATGATTTGTACTTTCATTGAACATTAATGAATACGGACTATCCAACATTCTTGCAATTAGAATCTATTTTGGATAACCACTTATAGCAAAAAAAAAATCTATTGTAGTCATTTCATTTGTATATGATGTGTAGTATTTATTTTTTGGCATGTTTGGTGTTTGTAAGGGAATCAAAAATGAGTAAAGATATTGATATTTTGAGAAAGGAAAATATTCTTGCACATCCAATAAAATAATTTCATACTTGTGATGAATCTTTCTTTATTTGTATCATTAATGCGTATTAGGTGTTTTATAGTATCATTTAGCATGAACAACTAGTAAGCCATGTTTTAAGGTAAAGAAATTAGTGTTGACTCTTTGTGATCTAATTTCCTGATGTGTTTCATAGTATATGCTTTTTCATTTTTTTATGCTTCTTGAGCTGTCTCTCTTAACCACTTATATTTAAGCTTCCATTCGTTATTAAATTCTATTTTCATTTCTAATTTTATTTTCTTTTGAGTGCTAAATTCACCCTTTGAAAATTTTCAACACATTCTTTGTTATATATAAATATATCCAAATTATTTATCTATACTTCGTAATAAAACTTGTGATTCCTTTTTTTTTGGACATTTTTTGATATAATACCTATACATTAAATAGTTAAGAGTAATTAGACAACAAATATTAAATTGAAAATGTGATAGCCAATAATATCATGTCTTTAAATTAAAAAAATAAAATATTTTTTTTTTCTTTTTTCTAAATCTCAATATGTTTATCATATATTTGAAATCAAACATAATAAAATGTTCCAATAATTCATATCAAATATCCACTATATTTTCAAACAATTCAAAAAACTACTAACTACATTTTTTGTCCATTCATTTCATCAACAAATGCCATATCAAACCACATCAACACCCCCTAAACACTAAAAGAAATTTAATTTTTATAACTATATAAATATGTTATATAAAATATAGTACATAAATATAATAAAAAAACTAATAATAATATTAAAAACACAACTTAGATATTTAGAAGCATTAAGTTTTCAAATACTTTTAAATTACAACAAATTTATATAGGACATATGCCCCCAAAAAAAATTTAACAATAAAAAGAAGATAACTAATATATATATATATTATATATATATATATATTATATATATATATATATATATATATATATATATATATATATATAATATATATATATATATATATAATGATCTTTGAAATGTTTGGACTCAACAAATCTATGGACCCACTCTATTTTGAATTTGCTTGTAAGTTGGAATGAGAAAAATGTGAAGGAAGAGATTTTTTCCATTTTCCCTGTACAACTGTCTCGAATCTCAGTAAATACTCTAACAATGAAATCCTCCTATATTTTATGTCCAAACACCACTAGTGGGCTATCATGACTAAAGTTAAACATCAAATTATTTTGGGAAAGCCCATGATATTCCATATGATTTTTACAAAGGCATGGGATAATAATATATATCATAAAATAAGATTCCCTAGCTCCACCCTATTGGGGGTTTCATAATTCTACTCATTATTCATTCCTCATGCACCTTGCACGATAAATGTATCCACTATGTAATGTAATGTGTAGTCACATGACCATGACTGTGATCGGTTTTGTGGGATTCCGACAAAATTCCACATTGTAAATCATTTGGTACACTAGGTTAGATCCAGAAGATTGTGATGAGACTCAAAGCACTTCTCCAAATTTTGGTGACATTTGACTCACATCTCATCCAATCCTATGGAAAGGTTATGAATTGTCTTCTGAAGATTCTTTTGGTCTCCTCTCGATTACTATAAATAAGGAGAGGAGTAAGCATTATAGGCGTTCGGTCTTGCAGTCTTGAAGTCGAGAATTTCTCCTTGCTCTGCATCTACGCTTCTTAAGTGATCTGCTTGCAACATAGAAACATTCCCATAGATTTTCAAAAGTATGAGAAGCTTGCGCATTAGGACGAACAATCCTAGTGAGAACCTAAAGTGGCCAAATGTTTAGGATTGGGACTTGTTTGTTTCAAACATCTCTAATTCAAAGACAAAGTCTGTGAAAGGTAGCCTTCAGCTTCTACACTCATTTTGAGTTAGAATATATGATAGATGCCTAAGAAGTCAATCTCTGGAAAAATATGAGACTTTATCAAACCAACTATTACGAAATCAATAAAGAAGAAGTTTATTGTTTATTTGTGTAATTTCCGAGTTATAAATCTTATGATTATTGTGAAGTTCATCTGAGATTCACTTGAGGTTCACTTAGAGTCCTAGAGTGCAGTTTGCTCATATAGGAAAGAGGCCAACAAAGATTGTGTTTTTCATTGGACTTGTATGAAGGTTCGCTTACAGGTTTGTGTAAGAGTTCATGTAGCAAAGTCATCAATTTGTATCTTTGCAAGTTTCATTTTCCTTTGCAGGAAACCTTTGTGACCACGTGGTCAAATTGGTATCAGAGCTAGTAACATCTGGTTCATTAGGTAATACTATAAACTCTTCCTTATCTAAAATGGAAGTTGGAAGAATTTTTGTCTCTTTTCAAGAAATTCAAGACCAAGAACAAAGTTCGAGTAATATAGATATTGCAAATCTCTTTGATAAATCTTCATCTTTTGTAATAAATTTTTCCAAGATAGAAATAGTAAAAAACCAACCTACTTCGTGATGGAAACTCCCATCAATTAGTCCATCACATGTGTATGTTGATCTTTCTATGTTTCATATGAAAGTTGTTACCCATTTTTTTGTAAAAATAATGAGTCATTTAGGTCCAAGAGGATGCTGAAACTATTCATACTATTCCCCTTCTTGATCCTAAAGAATTACAAAAAGAAGCAACAAAGCACAATACTTCATTTATGCATCTTGGTTGCATCTGGATGGGAATTTCTTCTCTAACCCACAAAGGATTGAAAACTTTTTTCTTAGCTACTATTAGAGACTCGACTCATAACAATCATACTAATTCTATTCTTGGAGGGATTCTTGCACCCCTATCAAATGGACTTGTCTGATTTGATTTCTATCCAAATTTATCTGTCTATGTGTATGATGAACACATCAATGACATACTTCAACTGCAAATAACTACTTTTGGTTTCGATATGTGCAGAAAAAGAACAAATATTTCCATCCACACTGGAGGTTGTTTCCATCATACTAACACCCTCTATCCTACAGTCTTGTATTCTCCTAGCCAAGAGTCAAAATCAAGTGTGGTCATTCTCACAAATGCCCATAATCAAAATATTGAACACCAAACAATAAAATGGGAAGAGATAAGTTTTCCTAAGAGTTGGGTGATAGATATTCCCAAAACACCAAAAATTCAAAACATCTTCAGCACAAATCAGAGAAGATTATGCCTCTGCAGTCTTGTCTTTCCCCCGCAAATCTACTATTCATAGAAGACATATAAAACAGGAAGTAACAAATACAAAATATCTAAACCCATTCCTGATGAAGAATATACCACACATCTTCCATATGTACAAATTGTCTCAATAGTGAGTTTTTTGAACTCGCTCAAGTTTTAAATTTTTCTGAACTCAAAGTTAAATTCCCTACTTGCCAATGTCTAGTCAATCTACGAAGTCTTGTACATCTGACCATCCATAAAAATCATAACCCAAGAACTAGAGAAGGTACCTTTTCTCTGTTAAACAACTCTTATCCAAATCCTAAATGCAACAACATCTCATTCCCTCATGATGAATTCCTTGCCATCCAGGACCCCCCATCCTTAGAAAATGAATATCCATGGCTCACTGAGATGTTTAGTGAAATGCGACCTATTGGTATGCCAAAGTATGGACTTATTTATCTTGAGAAGATGGACTCACTTATCCCTTCTTGTCGCTTTACAAATTTCCTCCCATATGACTGTAAAAAGCCATCCAATCCTGAAATGTACAAATTATTTTCTCTCATGGAAGAATGTCCAAAGCACAGGATTAATGCAGCCTAGATGAAAAGCATGCCGAATTAGGATCTATTTTCACATCCAGATTCCAAAGACTTTAATTTAACAACATCCATGGAAGAAAAACATAATCTTTCATTGGCATGGGAAGAATATATGAATCTCACAAAATCTTAGATTTCTTTCTATGAATGGAAGAAAAAACGGACCAGTACAGAAATACAAATGCTTTCTAGAGAAAGCTCCACAAAGCACCAATGGATAGCTTTAGATGGTACAAATATCGAACCCCCATCGGTCTTTCCACCATATAAAAGCATTATGTTGGGAGAAAAGGAAAATATTTCCAAATATGCCCCTTTAATTTTGAAATATGACACTATCTAAGGTATAGATGGTAGAATCCAAAAAGTTAGTGAGCAATTAAATTGAACAAATAGTGCCCTCAAAGGTCTCTTTATACATGCCTTAACTCATTTTGCACAGAAAGAGAAAATTGAGTCTCTACAAGTCTCTAGGAATACTGTGAATAAAAAATTGAATGAATTTCAATTTTTTGTTTCCACTCTTGAAGGTTTTGTTTGAGAAAGAACTAGAGCCACACCATATTTTTTTTATGAACTCACATGTCAGTATAATGATATTGAAAAAGGAGTCAGTCTATGTCTACATCTGACACAAGAAAAAATTAAAGAGTTTATTTCCAAATTTGAAAGATTATCTATTTATCCCATAGACAAAGATATTCCCACATCTATGCTTTTCTAACATCCTATCTCTATACAGAAAAAATATGTCTATAGATTCCCCACTTGTTTCCCAAAGAAACTCATGAAAAAATTGAATCATCCTCTAGATCTCATCTTTTACCAATTTATGAACCCCTGCCAAGCCAGTTTACTAGATATCTTGCACTTGATTTTAGTGTCAAAGGATTCATGCCTAAATTTTAGACATTCCAACATGAATCCTGTAGAAAATGGAATATTGACAATCTCAGTTATGGCTAAATCAAACAGATGATTGACTACATGTTTACTGAGTACAAATTTATGTGCATGAAGGGAAGAACTGAAATAGAAGCTTGTAAAACATCTATCCAATGTTTTATTGGCACTCTTCAGTAGTGGTGGGAAGTAGATTCTTCTCCCGCAACTTTAGAAAAAATGGCTAAAGAATTTTTGAAAGATGAGGCAAGAGATATTGTATTTCATGAACATGGAAGTGCTCAGAGAAACATGATTTCTTCTCTCACGTCAATGGCTTTTGAACATTGGTGTGGTTCTGAAGTTAAGATATTAGATAAACATTCCCATATTCTTATGAATCTAAAGTGCAAAAAAATGTCTCAGTATGAATATTTCCATAGAGTTTGGGTCCAGTGGATTTACGAAGTCAATGACAATAAGAATCTCTTATGGAAATAGGTATACCTTACTTCCCTACCTTCCAAATTTGTTGATTATTTAAGAATTCAAGAATCTTTCCCACAGCCATATGAATCTTATACATGGGTTTAGATATATTGTATTATAACCAAGGCCTTAGTTGGCCTATGTAGAAATTTGAAAATTAAAAAGTCTATCCAAAAATTGTCTAAGCTTCCTCACAACAAATCAATTTGCAACAAATATGGATTAAGTTTAGATGATCATATTGTACATAGAAAAAGGACAACGAAGGCCATAAAGAAAATTTCTAAACAAAATATCAGTCATTCTCATCAGCCCAGACGATATTCAGGCCAAAACAATAATTATAGAAAACACACAGCCAAAGGTTATTACAAAACCATTCCGCGAACTCATTATTATAGTCCTCAAGATATTCTTAGGACACATAAACATGAAGAATAGAACACGCTTACTTGTTGGCTTTGTGGCCAACGAGGCCATACTTAAAATTCATGTCCAATTGGAGAAGAATCCAAATTTCACAAACGGAAAAGATCCCAAAAAAACCACAAAAGTTCCAATAAGAAAAAGGAAAGCACGGGGAAAAGAAGACATTGGTACATTTTCAATGCTTGAAATGTGGATCAAAATTGCACAAAATAGACTACAATCCTAATTTTCATATTAAAGAATAAGTACACATATTAGGACAAAATCATTGTTATTTTACTGAAACCTCCAGTTTTAGTAGTTTTTGTTGGAAATAATACTGACGGGGGGTGAATTAGTAATATCAACTTACTAAATTTTTATTTTCATAATCAAATTTATATACACTACTTCAATGAATGGAACTCACATGTTTACGCAATTGTTCTTAAGGAAACTAGCGTATGTCCAGTGAACTTATGATTCAGTTAATTCATCATGTGTTGATCTTTAATCAGTGCATTAGTACTTAATGAGCCAATTAAATAGTAACCATGTGTAGTAATAACAGAATAATCAAATCACACATAAGAAAAACATAGGAACACCAATATTTAAGGTGGAAACCCAATGCAGGAGAAAAACCACTTGCTTTTGTCATCTCTGTCTTTTCTTAATACAAGAAAAACATGTTTACAATCTTGTACTGGTGCAGACTCATAGTGGTACACATCCACCCACCTACAGAAGGCTACAACCTTCTCTCATTCTCCTACTTCTACTAGAAGGGAGCTACAACCCACTAGCTCTTGTATTAGTTGATATGTTTACTACTACGTAGGCGCCAGCCTATAGAAGGCTCCAACCTTCATTCATTTTAAGCTGCTACTGGAAGGGAGCTCCAACCCCCTTGCTCTTATACTGGTCGATATGTTTACCAGTACGTAGGTGCTAGCCTACAGAAGGCTACGACCTTCTCTCTTCCTCTAGGGACCACGTTTCATAAATTTTCAGACTAGATACACTTGGTACACAACAAAACAATATGAAGGCCGCGTTTCATCCAATTTTCATACTAGAACCATCAACAACATTAAATTTCAAAATCAATCACCACTCTAATATAACCAATCACTAAAAACCCATCATCACTTAAGAAAATCACAATTAATCAATCTGAACATTGAGAACATTATCACCAGAACACCAAGTAGAACCCAGAACTCTGCATCAATAATCAGAACCAACTACAACTTCAAACATCATATTTCATAATATATACGCTACTTCGAAGTACCAAACCAGTGTGTATAGGCACCTTCACCAAAGTGAACTAGCATATAGATCTGTAAATACTAACTTAAAACTTCACAACTATTCTAGACTTCAATCATACCCAAATCATAACATTTACAGAATAAAACATGCGTTAGCAATTAGATCTATCCCAACCAATATCACATCATTCAATGAAAAGTTACTTCAAGTCTCATGATCTTGATCCAACATTGAATTCAAGGTGCACAAAATATTTCAGATCATATCACAATCATAGCCCCTACAACATAAAATATAGTTCAGATAGAAGTATTACTGAGAAACCCTTTCACCTGCACGCCTGACCCTTTGATATTCTCCTCATTATATAGTTTGATCCTTTTTCAATACCTTGGACCAAAACCTCGGACCAATACCTCGAATCAAAATCTTCGACCAATACCTCAGACCAAAACCTTGATTTTCCATCCCACATGTGCTTATCCTTTTGTGAAAGTGTTTGCATACGTATATGCTCCTTTGCTTCTATTAGCCTGAGTGTGTATGCTATTTAGACAAAGTGAACCAGCGTATACTTCTTAAACCATTCTCTTTCTTCAACCTTTGGAGTTTGATCTATAATCCTTTGTTGTCAACCTTCTGCACTGTGAATTGTCATCTATGTGAGTTTCCATCAAGGACAACACCTATAACATAATGCCAACAATTCTGAATCTGAATTATCTCATCAGGATAACATGTTCCTTGTTGAAGATTGTAATTGTATAGATTCTGATGATTGTCAGTGCACCCTCACAGATGTTGAGACTGAAGAAAGTTCTAACAAAGAACAGTCAGCATCAAAGCCACCAAAAAAAATTAAAATTTGTATGCCTCATCTAGATGATGATGAAGAAACCAAAGTCTTGGTAGGAATAAAGATGTTGCCAGAAGGAGAGATGAAAGAAGGGCTAATGAACACTTTTCTACAAACGATGCTCAAAAACCAAGGATCGGCAGCCACTTCCTCAAGTAAGCATTCAGATCCAAAAGCCCTTTTTGTTGATTCTTCCTTTTGATAAAAATACTAAATCCTTTTAAAGAAGCCGCCAAGTAGATAAGAGAAGAACAATTACTCACCTAGAAGTTAGCCAAGAAATCTGAAGTTTGAAAAAGGAAATAGTTGAGCTCAAAACCCAGGTCTCAAAATTAGAAAAAGGAAAGACTCCTAAACAGGAATCAGTGCATTTATTTTCTAAAACAAATCCAAATATAGAAATCTATGAGACCAAGCCTGCATATTTCAAAGTTTTGGGCAATATGAATATTATGGTTGTGCAACATCAATGGTTTCATCTTATGCTCCAGATTAGAGTCTAGGATGAAGTCTTTCAATTAAAGACCTTATTAGATACTGGTGGAGACATTAGTGTTCTGAATAAAAATTATGTCTCCGCTAAGTATTGGTTGAAGGAAATATGTGAGGTTATTGGACTGGGGGCACAAGGGTTTAATTTTCAGTATGAAGCCCCTAAGGCCACAATATGTTTTGATACATATTGCATAAATGAAAAATTTGTAGTAGGAAACATTTCTATTGATTGCATCTTAGGAAATCACTTTTTGGCAATCGTACAACCCCATGGCTCTGGAAGACTTAAAGATGGTAAATCAAGATACCTCATCTATGTACCAAACAGTAATGGTTATGTGCATACCATCACACTCCCATTTGTGTCAACACAAATTTCCACCATGATTCTCTTGGAAATAATACTAAGAGGGGGGGGGGTGGGGGTGAATTAGTATTTACAATTTAATAACTTTTCATTTCCCAAACTGATTTGTATACACTACTTCAGTGAAGTGAAGTTTTGTGTGCATGCTACTGTGATTAGAGAAACTAGCATATACCTAGAGACTTTATGATATAGTCAATTTATAATTTGTTGAGTTTTAATGAGTGCATCAATAACTTATTATACAGTAGCTATGTGCAGTAATAACACAATAAACCATAACACATAAGCAACACACATGAACACCAAGATTTAAGGTGGAAATCTAATGCGGGAGAAAAACCACCTACTGTTTTCATCTCTGTCTTCTTTTAACATAATGAAAATATATTGACAATATTCTATTGGTGCAGACTCATACCAGTATGCAAGCACCCCGTGCAGAAGGTTACAACCTTCTCTCATTTTCTAGCTTCTACTAGAAGGCAGTAACAACCCCCTAGCTCTTGTACTAGCTGATATGTTTACTAGTATGTAGGTGCCTGCCTACAAAAGGCTACAACCTTCTCTCTTCCTCTAGGGACCATGTTTCATTAATTTTTAGACTGGATGCTCCTGGTACACAAAAATACAATATGAAGGCCTCATTTTCATCAAATTTTCACACTAGACCCATCAGAAACATAGAAACTCAAATTGCATCAACCAACAATCAGTTAGTCTGAACAGTCAGATCACTATCACTAGAACACTATGTTGAACCCAGAAACTTGCATCATCTTTCAGAACCAACTGCAACCTCAAGAATCATACATCAGAATGTACACACTACTTTAGTGAACCCAACTTGTGTCTATACGCTACTTCCTGCAACAAAACATGTTAATACCTCCAAAACTACTGAATCATAAAAACTTCTGAATCAGATTTGTACCAACTAGTAATATTCTGAACATGTAATTTCAATTTACAGAGGTCTAGTTAGTCAACAACAAATATGACCCTTCTCACTTAATCATTCAAGCAATTAGACGCAAACTCCTTATGCATTTAGTTTTACTTTCGGATCTAAGAAGACTTAATTGACAGACAATAGTAAAATAACAACACTGATCAGATAGATTAGTCATTTATGAACAACGGGATTTTCTTTTGCATACATTACTTGGAAGAGTTGAACCTACATGTATATGAGCCTTTACTGAGGCAAACCAACATATAGATCTCCAAATATTAAATTACAACTTTGCTGCTATTCTAGACTTTAGACATACCCAAATCATGATATTTAAAGAATAAAAAATGCGTAAGCAATCAGATCTAACCCAACCAATATCAGATCATACAATGATATTTCATTTTAGGTCTCATGATCCTGATCCAACATTGTATACAAGGTGCAAAACATATTTTAGATTATATCATAATCATAACCCCTACAACATAAAATATTCTTTAGATTGAAGTATTCCTAAGAAACCCTTTTCAATTGCGCACATGGCCCTTTGATCTTCTCCTCCTTATATGGTTTTTTTCCTTTCTCAATACCTCGGACCAAAACAACACTTAGGACCTGTGTTATTCTTGGATAGGATCTGATAGTCATTACTCTGCTCATTATTGTTGGCTAATACCATGGTATTGACCCTTGGTATTCTTTACTCTTGATGTTTATTGATTTTCAAACCTATATGTGATTTTCCTCTTGTGAAAGTGCGTGCATATGTATACGCTCTTTTTGTTCGATTAACCTACATGTATATGCTGCTTTGTCAAGTTGAACATACGTATACAACTTAAACTATCTGAAAACATCCTTTTCATTCAACTTATTAATTTTGATCAGTAGACCTTTGTTCCAACTTCATGTTCTCTTGTACCAATGCCCTGTTGCTTTTGAAATGACCTATTACACTAAGTTTCCTTTTATCAAATATGAGCTGACCTATGAGTGAGTTGCCATCAAGGACAACACCTGTATCATAATACCACCAATCTCCCCATTTGGACTTGATGGCAACCATATTGGTGTTTATCACTGCAAGTTGTAGAAACCATTAGAGATATTAATCAACACCAAAATACTCTCGCCCTTTGACATTAAGGGAAAAGGGTAGACCAAAATATTCTCCCCTTTTGAGACATACTATGTTGTCCATGCTCCCCCTGAGTGCATGTAAAGCTTAAAGAGATAATTTTGAAATGAATAAAATGAATTTATAACTCAACTAAGTGAGTATGACCTCCCTAAGACCAATGACTCAGACATACATGAATCACCCAACCAAGAGGGGATACACCAAATTTGACTCATCCACCCAACCAAGTGGGGATATACAAATTGTTTAGACATGACTGAAATATAGCAATTATTACATCATCCTTCCCATGCAAAGTGAGGATATAAATTACATCATATATCCAATAGGACTCATTCAAAAATATATTATGACAGAAGGAGACATATTACACCCTAGATCTCTACATGATCTATGCAACAATTGATATGAATATGTGAAACCATAGCTAAAATCAGCAACCATAATGCCAATAATGCAAAATGTTTGATAAAGCTAATGCTCCCTTTGAACCTGTGCTACCTGTGCATTTTCAATAAATCATTCATCAAGACATCTTCATCAGTTAGATAAAAATCAATGAACAAAGCATAAGAACAAATTGTAATCATCAATATCAGACCGAGCACCCATATCAAAGTCTAACCCACTATTTTTCTATCAAAAAAACATATACACTTCTTCAGCCATAAAAACTCATGTATATACATGACTATCCTTCATGAAACCCACATATAGGAACCTTCCTCTAAAAAGCTAGATTTAACAGCAGGATGATGTAGAAACTACTCCCAACTTTTGTCTAAGATATTCAAATGTTTCTCTAGGAAGAATTTTGGTGAATATATCAGCAACATTTTCTTAGGAGGGAATATACTCCAATTTCACCTTTTGTTCAAGCACTTGTTCTCATAGAAAATGGTACTTAATAAGTATGTTCTCGGTATTATAGTGCATTTCTAAAAAAATTTAAACACTGATGCCACTTGTATTATCACGCATAATGGAGATGGGTGGAGTACATGTGATTTGAATATCTTGCAATGTTTACATCATCTAGAGTAGTTGTGTGCAACAAGATCCAGCAGCCACATATTCCGCTTCAGCTATACATAAGGAAATCGAACTTCTTGTTAGACAAATTCACTAATTGTGATCCCATATAGAATGCACCTCCACTAGTGCTTTTTCTATCATCAACATTTCGTGCCCAATCAGCATATGTATATGCATGAAGAGTGAGATCTATATCTTTAGGATACCACAGACCAAAGTCTTGAGTTCCTTGAAGATATTTGAATATTCTTCTTATAGCCTAAAGATGTGATTCCTTTGGATTAGCTTGGAACCTTCCAAAAATTCCTACTACATGCATGAAATCAGGCCTGGTGCCTATTAGTTAAAGCATACTTCCAATCATAGATCTATATGTTGCTTGGTTCACTGTAGGTGATTCAGTGTTAGAATTGATACTGCATCCTATTACCGTTGGAGTACATACTGGTTTAGAATCTTCCATTCCGTACTTCTTCAGAATCTATTTGAGATATTTAGTTTGTGAAAGAAAAATATGATCTTTTGTTTTTTGTACTTGTAGACCAAGAAAATAAGTAAGTTCACCAAGTAAGGAAATTTCAAATTCTTGTTGCATAACCGAAACAAAGTTCTAACTCATAGATTCTTTATTGCTACCAAAGATGATATCATCAACATAAATAACAATAATTAGAAATTTATCATTTCCAATCTTTGTATATAAGTTGATGTCTACAAAACCTTTTGTGAAGCCTTGTTGTTGTAGATATTTGTCAAGACAATAATACGAGGCCCTTGGGGCTTGTTTCAGACCATATAGATCCTTTTTGAGCTTACATACAAGATTTGCATCATTTCCTAGAACTAATCCTTATCGTTGCTCAACATAAACTTCTTCTTCTAAATCCCCATTAAGAAAAGTTGATTTTACATTCATTTGATATACTTTGGATTTTCGAAAACTTGAAAGAGAAAGAAACATTCTTATAGCTTCAAGTATGGAAATAGGTGAAAATATTTCTTCAAAGTCTATACCTTCTTGTTCAGCATACCCTTTACAAACAAGTCTTGCTTTGCTTCTAATAACCTCTCCATCTTCATTCAACTTATTCTTAAATATCCATTTTGTTCCTATGACATTTTTATAATGAGGACAAAGAACTAATTCCCAAGTATCATTCTTTTCAATTTGGTCAAGTTCTTCATCCATGGCCTTAACCCAACATTCATATTTTCTAGCTTCATTTACATTCTATGGTTTTATGGAGGATATTAATGCTAGATAGTTTGAGGTTCATGTAAGAGTTCTTCTTGTCTGTACTCGAGACCATTTTTCTCCTGGAATTTGAGATTCTGGATGATTCTTTTGAACATACCTGGATGGAGTCTTTTCCATGTATTTTGTATATCCATCTATTATTCATTGGTTTCTTCCTCTATATCATTTTAATTTGATACGGGAAATCATTCACTGTCTTCCTCATTGTCATATTCCTTTGTTGATTTCATCTATTCTGGATTTTTGCATGCTTCATGAATTACTACATCAATGCATTCAACAATTTTTCGAAGTCTTTTATTATAACATTTGTATCCTTTGCTTCTAGATGAATAACCAAGAAGAACTCCTTCATCTGCTCTGGGTTCAAACATACTATGTTTGTCATAAGTCTTTTTAAAGAAACATTTGCTTCCAAAAACTCTAAAATTTTTTACATTAGGAGGCTTACCATACCAAAGTTCATATGGATTTTGATCATTATTTACCAAAACATTAGCTTTGTTGAGAATAGTCATGGCAATAAATGCAGCCTCACCCCAGAAGGTGGCAAGAGTTACAGATTCATCAAGCATAGCTCAAGCCATTTGTTGAATTATTTTTTTCATTCTTTCTACTATGCCATTTTGTTGAGGAGTTATGGTTGTAGAAATTCTCACTGTAGATCACCTAATAATGCAATATACTATAGAAAAATACTTGATCTACTTCTATAAACAAACTTTCGAAAGCTTAATCGATTTTGAGCTAGATCAAATAGAACACATATAACAAAGAATGAGAAACCAATCACACATGAACACAGAAGAATACTCTGGGGAAAGCCTCATCTAAAAACCATATTATCTGTATTATCATACAAGAGGAAATATCTCCAGATTACACAAAGCTTTAGCTCACAATCTATCCAGCTCTCATTCTAATCCCTCAATACTACTCATAAACTGAACAGACATAACATATGCCTTCCTTTAGTCCTCCAAGCCTCCTATTTCCTTGTGCATTTTCTCCTGGGTCCTCAAACTGCCACCTGTGTGTAATTACCTCAACAGACTCAGAAATAACTACATAATCCTCAAGGAAAGAATTCCTTCTGCATGCAAGATATATCCTCATGGGAATATTCCTGCAACTGATAGTACATTGTCTCATCCTCTGATCTTAACTGGGTCTCTGTCTAAACTAACATGCATGAACTATTTATGAGAGAATATTCAGTTATCTGAAGTACACTAGTTGCATGCATGCATGCATTGACTAATTGAACTCACAATCAGTTCCACAAATTGTTGGAACTAATCTAACTAGACTTAATGTAGTTAACTGAGCTAACTAATTACAATTCAAAGTACAACTCATCTTGATCTTCTTAATTAAGGGATAAACTTCTCAATCATAGCGATAGTTGTTTCATGTCTTCACATAGACTTCATGTTTGATTTTTCCTAACTAATTATTCAAGATGAATTAATTATTGTTTTTAATATTAATTCTCAATTTTAGTTCAAGGACTAACTAAAATTGGAATGTATCCCGAAATGCTATTTATAGGAATGTTAGTTTTAGCATTTCTTGTTGCTATTTTCAACACTCCCTCTCAATAAGAAATGGATTATTTGTCACCCCAATCCTGCCTCTGTGGAACTCAAATTTTCATTTTGACAATGCCTTAGTCAAAATATTTGCATACTATTCCTTAGTCGAAACATGCTGCAAAAACATGATCCTCTTCACAACATAGTCTCGAATATGATGATACTAGATATCGATGTGCCTGGACCTATCGTGAAATATTGGATTCTCAGAGAGTTTGATACAACTCTGATTATCACAATAGATCACAGTTGGATACATCCTCTGATAAAACAATCCAACTAGAATTTTCTGTATCCAAATGGCCTCAGATGTTGCCTGATTCACAGCCATGTATTCAACCTCTGCTGAGGTAAGTGCAAGTGACCTTTATTTCCTATTGTACCAGGAAACTGCAGCTGAACCAAGGTTAAAAATTCCTCCTTAAGTGCTCTTCCAATCTTATGGACCCCCTACCCAATTTGCATTTATGAAGCCCTGAAGCTTCACTCCCTCTGTCCGTCTGTACCATAATCCATAATAATATGTGCCTCTGAGGTATCTCAGCACATGCTTTGCTGCCTTCCTGTTACACAAAAATATCGTCACCATGATTATTTGCAGTCAGTATGGGTCTATAACCACCTATACCAGCCTCCTAAGCAAGTCTCAGACCTCAGCTCTTCAAAACAAGCTTTGGAAATGAGAGAAAGACATCAAAAGGCAATGTAACTTGGGTTCCACACTTTCTCTCACTTTTTCCTGCGGGCCCGCACCCTTTGTTCAAATTACCTACGTACTTATACACTTTGTATGTAAAGGGGAGGGTGCGTACCCATGTGAAAGTCAAAAGGCGCAATTTTTATCTTAAAAAACTCACTTTGGGTTAATTCTAGATGATTCTAGAAGGAACTTTGACATGGATTGTTCGCTCCACAGTGGTTCATGCATCCCAAAAGAGAAGGAGCTAATCCCTTGTTAGGAGGAGCTATCCCTTTGAAGGAGGACCTAATAACTTCCCTCCATTGCACTATAAATTGAGGCATTGGGTTAGTGGCTAGAGAGGTTAGAAGCTGAACATTTTTGAGGGTAAATGCTGGTGAAATCAAGACTTCCTAGTTGAGCTTAAGAGGAGA
>APFE031295180.1:284982-360355 GCA_000404065.3 Pinus taeda
ATAATATAATCAATATAGCTATAACTCCTTAATATTTATTATTATAATTAAGGAATTAGGTGAATAAATACCCTAAAGAATTAACCTAAAACCTTAATAATACTTATATACCAATAAGAAATGAATAATGAAAATATATAATATATAAAAGTAATGCATAGAGGTAACAAAAAGTAACCATTGTGTATTAATAATAAAGATATATATATATAAATATATAAATATTAATATTATTATTCCCAATATTTATTATTATATTAGTAGAAATCAGTTAAATTAGGTAAAAAATAAAATAGATTAATAGTTTATTTATTTATTTAAGTTCATAAAAATAATTATATATAAAACCCTTTAATCATAATATTAATTACTATCCTTCTGGACCAAAGATAAATTATGTAAAAAATTCATTCCTTATTTACTTCAGGTTAGTTTAAAATTAATTTTGTTACAATATTTAATTATATAAATATAACAACCATCAGAGTTCGCATATCATAATAATAGAATATTAATATATACTAATGTATAATACTACAACATAATGTATAGTACAAAATAAATAATACGAGCACACTAACAATATATACTAATATACATAATATAATCAATATAGCTATAACGAATAAATACCCTAAAAAATTAACCTAAAACCTTAATAATACTTATATACCAATAAGAAATTAATAATGAAAATATATAATATATAAAAGTAATGCATAGAGGTAACAAAAAGTAACCATTATGCATTAATAATAGAGATAATATATCTATATATATACATTGCATAGTAATTAAACTATTAACTTATTAAATAAAATATATATGAACACATAATCCTAATAAATAGGAATTAAGGTAAATTAGGTAAAATTATTATTTAAATAAAATAAAACAATATATAATATATAAAGTATTATAAAACAAAAATGAACCCCTATTTATTTCGGGTTGCTTTAATTAATTTTATTACAAAATCTAAGTATATAAATATAACTACAATCAATGGAGAAAAGTCAAAAGCGGAGAAAGGAGTTCGTATATAATAGAATATTAATATATACTAATGTATAATAATACAACATAATGTATAGTAAAAAATCAATAATAAGAACACACTATATATTAAAATCACTAATAATAATATATGTATACTACATAAGATCCTATTTCATACTAACCATATATACTAGTATATATAATGTAATCAATATACCTACATTACTTTAATATTTAATATTATATTTAAGGAATTAGGTGAATAAAAACCTTAAAGAATTAGCCTAAAACATTAATAATACTTATATGTATAATAAAATTACATAAAAATAATGCATAGAGGTAACAAAAAGTAACCATTATGAATTGATAACAAAAATATAAATATACAAGTCTAAATAATATGTCGTCACATTGCATAGTAATTAAACTATTAACTCAGTTAAATAAAATATATATGAACAGATAATCCTAACTATTTATAATAAATAAGAATTAAGGTAAATTAGGTAAAATTACTATTTAAATAAAATAAAACAATCTATAATATATCAAGTACCATAAATCAAAATTAATAAGTAATATGAAAATCATGTATATGTTATAATAATAGTAAAATATAAATAAATAAATAAAAATAACACCAAAAAATATTCAATAAAAACACCTCGATCAAGATGGAAGGGAAGACAGAAGGGAACACGTAGAAGTATTGTGAAGTGATTTATTTAAATATGATTTTAATAATATTAAAAAATGATTTGTATACTATTTGATTAAGTGTTAAATTCATTAAATAAATTTAAATAGTATAGTATTTTTTATATTACATTTAATTAAAGTAAATAAAATTTATTATTTATTTAATATAATTGAATTAATACATTTTATCAAATTTATTTTAATATATTATTAATATAATACATTTTGTAATGAGAGATAAAGAGTACAATCATAATAAAATGCGACTATGAGAGGTTATAGCCTGCATAACAAATGTGACTAGAAGGGCAGCGATCATGGAGTTACTGTGGCACTGTAGCCAGACCCCTGATGGTCAAGGTTAACCTTCACAGCTTGCCAGTCTCCGTCCAACCTTACCTTCTTCATGTGGGCTCTCTGGTGTTTTTTGTTCCTGCGGTCCTCCCGACTTTCGCGCTATCCGTAACCTCCATTGACCGTTTTCTTGTCGGTTGCAATGGACCTGGACGAGGTGGACTATACCGAGGACCCCAATCCCCATGAGGTCATTTGGTCTTGCCAGCATGCTGTGTTGAGCTTTGGTCCCTTTGTCGCAGCTCTACGACCTTTGTTATTATGTAAAAAATTAGTTAATTTTAGGTTATTATTTAATTTTTAATTTTAATTAGACAAAAGGGCACGATCATAAGATCATGCCCTTTCCCAAAGGGTGCCCATGGCAGTATATAAGCCAAGCAACCCATTGTAAACAATCATCTATCTATTCATCATTTTTAATAAGATATTTTATTCATATATATTCTGCGTATCAAAATTTTACGCTTCATCTGTCAGCTCCTAGCTCTGCTCTGGATTGACCTGGGCCATCTGTGCCCCATCCTCCGCCCTCAATCATGATCGATGACACGTCCGGCTTGGATTGCCCACCACTTTCCCCAGCTACCTTGAATCCTCTTGGAACATGCTTGCAACCATCGCCCACATTTGATGCGTTGATGCCACTGTTGGCATTATGATACAGATTTGGCACTATGAGACAGGTGTTGTCCTTGATGGAAACTCACACAGATGACAGATCACAGTTCAGGATCATAGAGTGAAGAAAGAAAGGTATACGCAGGTTCCCCTTTTTCCAAGTCGTGTGTACACACAGGTTCGCAGAACAAAAGGCGCGTATAACATACACACGCACTTTCACACAAGGAAAGACCCGTACATGTTGGAAAACTTAGTTTTGGTCCATGGTATTTGGTCCATGGTATTTTGATCCATGGTATTGGTCCAAGGCATCTTGTCCGAAGTGTTGACCCCAAGTATTTGGTCCAAGGTATTGATTCTAAGTGGTTTTGGACCATGGTATTGAGTAAGGCCTAAGACTATAAAAGGAGGAGAAGATCATTAGGTAAAGGCACTCATGAATTGAATATCTAATGAAGAGCAAGATCTAGAATACAGGTTATTGGGTTAGGGTGCATATTTGGATCTGAATCAAGGATGAACCTGAGCGCTTGATGAAGGATAAGTTCTATTGATGGGTTAAGATCTTAAGGCTTGAAGAGAAGTATCTTTGTATGGTTTTGATCTTTTATCTGAATAACTGACGCATGTTGTAAACTGTAAATATGATGATATGGGTATAACTAATGTCTGGAATTGTTGTAAAGTTTAGATCATCATTTATAGATCTGTACGCAGGTTCACTTTAGCAAAGGCACGTATACACGTTGGTTCCGTATATCCAAACAGCGTATATGCAGGTTCGCCTTGGGAAAATAGCGTATGTACATAGGTTCGACACATTGAAGTAGCGTATACCTAATAAAATATGCTTTAGCTACTTCTGTTTGTTGTTACAGTGTTCTGGGTTCTAGCTTGGGTTTTGGTTACTGTTACTATATTCTGGTTATAACATTCTGAGAAGTGATTCAGTTTTGGTTGGTGCAAAGGAGATTGGTTGATGCAGATATATTTGATGTTTGATTGATGTTGTTGATAGATCCAGTCTGAAAATTTATAAAACATGGTCCCTGGAAGAAAAGAGAAGGTTGTAGCCTTCTGTAGGTCAGCACCTACGTACTAGTAAACACATTAGCTAGTACAAGAGTTAAGGGGGTTGAAGCTCCCTTCCAAGAGAAGCTGGAGAATGAGAGAAGGTTGTAGCCTTCTACACGTAGAAGCCTACGTACTGGTATAAGACTGCACCAATGAAAAAAAATTGTAAAAAGAAGATAGAGACAATTGCAGCAGGTGGTTTTCACCCACATTGGGTTACCACCTTATATCTTGTGTTCATGTGTGTGATTACTGCACATGGTTACTGTTTATATGGTTATGATGCACAGATTAAAGATCAACATATGATGAATTAACTAAATTATAAGTTTGCAGGGTATACAGTTGCGTATACGCGCAATTTTCATTAACTAAAGTAGCGTATATGAATCTGATTATGAAATGAAATATTATTGACTTGCTAATACTGATTCACCCCCCCCTCTCAGTATTATTTCCAACAGCCACGACTTCCCCACATCTTTGCCCTGCCCTGCAACCTCTCCTCCTTCGGCATCCCCCCTCTTGGGATTTCTACCTACCATGTCCCTACTCAATCCGGCTACACCCTAAATCCTGGTGGCCCATTTCCCAGTACACATATCCGTTATGGATGCTTCAACTCCCTGATCCATAACCCTAAATCGACCCCATCCACCCCACAAAAGGTAAATCATGGCATTTGGGGTCTTCTTCAGGAATATTCGACGATTCGCAGATCTAATAGTATTAAGAAAGGAAGATGCCTCAAAGCTCCTGACAGAGACATCAATATTTCCTTGGGAGAAGACCTCTCGATGGGGGAAGTCGTTGATACTGCCAAGAAAGTCCTGGTTGGTCATGTCAGGGGGCGGAACTATACTGTGGAGAGACTTCTTCTCTAGACTATGGAGATTTGGGGTTCCTTACTTAAAGAATTACCCACCATTCAGGTGCTCGCGGGAGGATTGTTTGCCCTTCGTTTCCACAGGGAAGAGTACACAGACTAGATACTCTCTAGATTCTGGCATATCGAATTAGCACCTATTATGCTGAAAATATGGGATCCCTTCTTTGATCCTGAGAGGGAACAAATGGGAGCCGTGCCGATTTGGGTTAGATTACTAGGTCTTCCGATGCAATATTGAACCTTAGTGGTTTTTAAGCGCATAGGCAATGTGCATGGCACCTACTTGGAACATGATCAGTCCTATGAAGCGTCGGGGAATATGACTATGGCTCGCATCCTGGTTCATTTGGATACCAGAGAAGGCCTAGAGGAAAAGATTACCCCACATTGGAGGCATTTATCTCAACGACAAAATATTGATTATGAAGGCGTCCCTTTCAAGTGTAGAAGATGCCATAAGGTCGGACATCTTTACAAAGATTGCCCACTGATCATACATACTACTCTGGCTGCTACAAAGGGAACAAAACATCACCAGACAAAAGATCTGATTATGGATGAGTAGCCCACAAGTCTAGATCGACTGAAGGATGGGGTTGGGGTCACGGTTCAGCCATCTTGTGCTTCCCAGATGCTGCTAATCTCCCCACCATTAACTAGATCCCGGTCTACTACAGTGGTTGCTCCTTCTTCAGATACAATTTCTTCTCTCGTATCCTCTGCACTGAATTTTAATCAACATTTCTTCACAATGGCATCATCTGCATCTTCACCTTGTTTGGTTACCTCTCCCATTACTTGTGTATTGGATCATCTGTTACCTATCTTTTCCAGCACCCCTTCTGCTTTCCTTGGATAGGGGCTCCATCACAACCCCATTTCCCCATATGCTTCGGGCTCACACTCCTACAACCTTCGTTCCCGCCACTAGGCAAACCCTGAATTGTTTGGAATCAGTATCACACCCTCTATTGTTGAGCATAAACCTGCCTAGGGGAGGCCTTCCAAGATGTCCAAAGTCATTAAGATTGTTGGGGATGATGTTGCCCAGGGCAGACAGAACACCATTGAAAGGGCACTTAGAGCACTGAACTCCCTTGGCATTGTTCCCTAATGAAGTGGCTCTCCTACAACTATAGGGGTTTAGCTAGTCCCTCTAAAAAATTAACCCTCAAGAGGCTCTTGAGTTGTGATCCTTGTGACATTATTTTTCTTCAGGAAACATTAGGTAGCTCTGACTAGATTGTTAGGACCCTTCTATCTATATTGCTAGGGTGGCACTTTCAAGCCCTGGACGCAGCTGGGAGATCTGGGGGGCTAGCTCTTGGGATAAACCCTCGATCCATCAAAGTTACATCGGCTTGGGGAGGTCGGGGTTTCTTGGGAATGGATGTTTTTTCTGCTAAAATGGGTAGAAATCTCCGTATTGTGAACATTTATGCTCTGAATCACAATAGACTGGATTTCTGGCAGTAGCTCCTATAAAACCCCCTGATACATCAATCCACTATTCTAGGGGTAGATCTAAACTTTTCTATTGGACATGAAGAGTCCTGGGGACACCATTCGCAGCTAGATCCACTCTCAAATCAACTAGGCACCCTCTTGGAGCAACATGGTCTTATTGATGTCCCCATGATCAAGAAGATGCCAACCTGACACAACAGAAGGACTAGAGATGCTTCTCTGGGGAGGAGACTAGAGAGGTACCTCATTCATGAAGATCTGCTTATCTCCCTCATAAATTATAGACAATGTGTGGGCACTGGAGGAATATCAGATCATTCCCATATTTACTTGGAAGTGGCTGGCTCCTTCAACAAACCTAGGGCTCCTTTTAAGTTCAATTTGACCTGGTTAAAGGATCTAGAATATCTTAGGTTGGTTTTGGAATTTTGAAAGGCCCATCCCTTAACAAATGTCTAGAGGAAGGCCGAAGGATTCTGTAGTAATCTCTTCAATCTTAAGCGATTATCCATAAATTGGGCCAAAATGAAAAAGGTCAGGGAGGAACATAACCTTGTTGATATTGCAAATCAGCTGGCTACTCTAACGGATGAACAAGGAAGATGGTTCATCTCTATAGCAGCAAAACTACACCTTGTGGGCTTGGAAGCCCAAAGATCAAAGATACTGTTGGACCGGGAAGAAACTTGGAGACTCAAAAGTAGGGAAATTTGGTTACAAGCGGGGGATGGCAATACTAAATTCTTCCATAAATTTGCAAATGGAAGGAAAGCTAGCAACACTATCTGGAAAATGCCCACGGAATAGGGACTGATTGCTAAAACATATAACCAGCGGGTTCAGCTGGGAAATTATCACTTCAAGCGGTTATTGAAAGCCCCACTAGGCACACCACTAGCTGATATCATTCGCATTGTTGGGAATTTCCCCAAATTCGTGGAACCTGACTTGGTGGAGGATCTCATAGGCTGCTTACTGTGGGGGAACTGGAGGGCACCCTAAAATGGTTTAAGAAAGACAAAAGTTCAGGGCCGGATGGTTGGTCTGTGGAATTCTATCTTAAGTTCTTTGACACTATTGGACTGGATCTACTCGATGTGATCAAGGAATGACGTTCATCAAGCAGAATGTTTGCACCCTATATAGCCCTCATCCCCAAGATGGACTCCCCACTATCCTTCAATGACTTCAGGCCTATATCCCTATGTAAATGTCTATACAAAATTATTGCGAAGATTATTGCTAACCACATTAAGTCAATCCTATCAAAAAAAATCTCCTTGGAACAGTTTTCCTTCCTTCAAAATCGACAAATCCATGAGGCCATCAGCACGACACAAGATGCCTTACACTCCATCAAACAAAAGAAGCTTAAAGGGGTAATGCTCAAGATTGACCTCTCAAAGGCCTTTGACAGGGTCAACTGGTTATTTTGAAGGATGATCCTTACTCACCTAGGTCGTCCACTGGTCTTTATCAGATGGATAATGTTCTGCATTACATCTATATCACTTGGAATCTTAATCAACAGATCAGTCTCCCATTCTTTTCAAGAGGAGCAAGGAATCAAGCAGGGGTGTCCTCTCTCTCCACTACTTTTTCTTATTGTGATGGAAGGCTTAAGCAGGCTGATTGCATCGGAAAAAATATTCAGGAGACTCAAGCGTCTCAAGATTACAGAACAATGCACTGTATCACATTTTCTCTTTGTGGATGACATTCTCATCTTCTTAGATGGAGGCATACAGGACAACAACACATTCTTTTAAGTACTGAAACTTTTTGTGATGCAACTAAGATGGAAGTTAATGAGGCCAAATCCACTATATCTTTCTCAGTTTGTACTCAATAGGAGACTTATCATGCACTCCAACACTTCCCCTTCTAAAACTTGATTATGGAGGAGGGATTGAAGTACTTAGGGTTCAAGATAAAAGCAGATGGATACAAAATTGCAGATTGGACATGGTTGATTACAAAGGTGGAAATAATATTAAACATTTGGAACCATCGTCTATTATCTAGAGTTGGTAGACCGGTGCTCATTAAATCGGTTCTAGAAGCAACACCGGTCTTCTAGATGTCTCTGGCCTGGATGCCCCAAGGCATTCTATAAAGGATCCAGCGTATCTGTTGTCACTTCTTATGGAAGGGTCACAAGGATGGAAAACCCTATGCATGGGTCAAATGGAGTAGAATTTCAACTCCCAAAAAATGGGGCAGTTGGGGCCTCAAAAATTCTCTACCTTTACACCAGCACTAGCGGCCAAACTAGGATGGCTGCTTCTGAAGCATAAGAGCCTATGGTTAAAGGTGGTTACCTATAAATACATCTAGCCGTGCTTAGTCATGGATTGGTTAAGGTTACCTGCTTAGAATAGGAAAGGAATATTGGTGATTTGGAGGGATTCTATAAATACCCTTCCCATTATAAGAAGGGGTCTTACTTGGCAGATCGGCAACGGTATGTTTTTCCGCATTGGGACTGACCCATGGATTGGTTGTGGCAACTCACAACATCTCCCTCCTAGCTTGATTTCTTTCCTAAATCATAATGGAGTGGAAAACATCACACAGATCGGGGACCTACACAACACCACAATATATGAGCAAGAGTGGTTATTAGGGGAGGCCTTGGATATACCAGATCAATGGCATATGGAGTGGAGGTGTTTTTTTGCAGCGTTAATTGAATCCCATGTGAGATTAAGGGACGAGGATGATGAACTGATTTGGGGGTTTGCACAGAAGGGAAACTATACTCCAAAGGATGGATATCCTATTATCCATGCTTGCCATAAGCCCGATTCATTGGATAGTTGGTGGAGCAGCATATGGAAGCTAAAAGGCTCGCCACGTACTCGTCTATTGATGTGGAACATCATTATGGACAAAACCCTGAACAGAACAAACCTTAGAAAATGAGCTTGGCAAGGACCTACATGGTGTGTATTATGTTGTGAGGAGGAGGAATCAAACCACCATCTCTTCCTCTCCTATCCTACAACACAAAGGGTCTAGTCACAGGTGTTACACACTCTAAACATAACACTTACATGGGTTAGTGATGATATACTAAAAGCCTGGAACTAGTGGTGGGCTGAAGCACCAGACCTAAGAACCCGAAACCTTCCACTAATGGTATGCTGGGATATATGGATGAACCAAAACAACAATATATTATGTGGGAAGATGATAGTCTGGCCTCTGATTATTCCCAAGATTTGTAACAGCTACATGGAAATTCCAGTTGATGAACAGGCTGTCAAGATTCAGAACATTACCCTAGAAGTCATAGACAAAGAGCACCCTTGGGCCTATTTTGACGGATCAGCACAAGAACAGGGTTGTGGCGATGGAATTATTCTCCATATATCTGAGTCACATTATTTTCACATTTGTTTGGGTTTGGGAGAAGGCACAATAACTTCGTGGAGCTCCTTACACTCCGCCATCTCTTATATTTTTCTTTAAACAAAAACTGCAGACACTTACAAGTTTATGGGGACTCCAAGATTGTTATTAACTGGTTCAACTGCATTTCTACATGTCATGCATATACACTCATAACCATATTGGATGATGTTTTATATTTAAAAACACATTTTGATCATGTTTCATGTGCTCATATCTACATTTAGCACAATGATCCCGCGAACAGGCTCTCAAAAGGGGCAACGAATCATCCTAGAGGGGAATGGCTAATCAGGGAGCACACACCTGAACAGATCTACCGGTATTATCATAGACCATACATGGATCAGGAACTACAGAGGGCTGACAAGCCCTAATTTATCTATTTTCTATTATTAATTTTTGTCTACAAAACAGTAATCACCATGGGTGAAATTTTGAATATGTAAATAATATTGTATATGATTAGATACTATCAGCACACCCTACACTGGGTTTTTTGTATAGATTTTTACAGTACAACTGTTCTCAGATGACCACGGTCATTCTTCTACATATGCCCATGGCATTTACAACATGTAATTTTCCTGATAATGAAAATTACGATACTTTTCCCCGGGAAAAAAATTACATTTTGTAATTTAGTTTTAAATTTCAATATGTATTTTAAATAATTTAAAATTACTTTAAGGTTTTAAATTTCAATATGTATTTTAAATAATTTAATTTTACAATTGCTAACTTAATTGATAATTTCACTTTTATTTATGACTTATTCTATGTTTTCTTTTCAGTAAAATTATGCTACGGAATTTAAAATATTTTGATTAATCTTTCTTATACATATGACATTTCTAAATATTAATGACTAAATATGCAATAATTCAGTAATATCAACATGCATTAATTAATACGTCGTTATTAATATTATAAACGCAAGGGATTAATAAATATAAGGGATTAATATTATAATTTATCGCAACGTTACATTTAATTTATTCAATGTCACACTGTGACATTAGAAAATTGGGGTTTCATATTCAGGTTTATCATATTAATGTTTTTAATATTGGGTTTATTATATTAGGATTTAAAAATAATTTATAATAGTTAGGGTTAATATTGTTAGTTCCAGTCTTCGCAGCCTGTCACCAGGGATCAACATGAGTTCTTACTATGTCTGGTTTTGTTAGATGTTTTGCACATGATGTTCAGCACAAAACATTTCACAAGTGTTTCCATCAGAAGAATCTCGGAAAAATATTTCCAACGGTATATCACACTCCCGTAACTGGCTCCCGGATTAGAAGATATGATCGAAATGAATGAGTGATTCTTGGTTATGCGTGTTTTGAGGTTAGTTGCTGCACACAATGACAAGTTTAGTACAAAATCAGTTTGTGAAATAATGGTAAGGAATTTTTCAAAAGTGAAAGAGGTTTTTGTTCATCACATACCAAATAAAAAAAAAAATTCCTTCATTTTATGCACACGTGCTACTATGTGGGAGATATACAGTGATATTTGGAGCTTACAATAAAACAAAACAAATTTTTCATATTTTTTACTGTTTTAGTCATTTTAGTGCGGGGCCATTTTACAACAGATGGAAAGTAATTTTGCAAACCCCAAGGAGGTTTTTGTTAAGAACAAGCCATATAACAAAAACCTCTTTCAATTTATTCACAAGTGTCACGAATTCGGATATGTGACTAGATCGTTACAGCTCATTTTCACATATTTAAATTTTTAATGATTTTCTGTTTTAGAGATGATTTTGTGGAACAGATTGCAAGCAACTGGAAATGAATTTCCCAAATTTGAGAGAGGTTTTTCTCCAAAATGACCTTATCTAAACAAACCTCTTTTATTTTTGTAACAAGTGCTATGGTTTAGGAGATACGAGTTCATCTTCAACACCTATTTTTAGAAATTCGGCCCAAGTTTGATGTAACTAATTCTATTTTGAAGAAAATGGTTGAGCTCAATCCCTTGGTACAAGGATGAGAAAATGTATATATTTTATGAATTTCATAGTGTAGGGGTTGGATTTTGGCAAAATTTTGGACTTTGGAGAAATCTTGGAGCTTCATTGTATACACATTTTAGCAGTTTTGGCTAAGGAATTGAGACCAGGGTTTGCAGCACTCTTTGGGATTCATGTGGCATTTTGTTTTGGTATAGTGATTTCTTCTTTAATTGGGAATTTAATTATGTGTTATGTATGCCATTATCTATCTTGTTTTCTTCTTAACTAAATCAAACAAGGGAAAAGGTAGAATCCATTGAAATTGCAGTGCTCTACCTAGGGTTTGCTTTAGTTTTTGATGTTTTCTGTTGTTTGAAGAGGATCCCCAAGTTTTCTTGCCCTCTTCAACTCCTCACATATCTAATCTCTCCATCTCATTCATTTTTAAGTGCCAAATTAGTTGCCTACCTTGCCCCATTGAGATCTCTGCAAAACTGAGCCTCATTCCCCGCACCAAAATCTGCCTTTCCATTGGAACCAATGAAAACATCATTTTATTTAATCAAACTCATTTACACACATACCTAGCCTAAAATCAGTCAGCATATTAGTCATCTCAAGCCCTCATCGATCATATCTTACCCAAATTGACCAAGAGAGAGCCCTCTCCCGACCTGGTAGGGCTAGCTACCAGGTTAAGCATGGTTTGATGTTGTCCTAGATTCTACTTTCTCAGCCTGAGGTAGATTTAGACACTAACAAATATTAAGGTTTATAATATTAATCTTAGGGTTTATTTTATTAGGTTTTATAATGTAAGGGTTTATTATATTATTAGGTTTATTGCATTGTGACAAATATTGTCTCAATATGAAAAACAATCATCGTCTAGCATGGTCAACCATGGTCCAACGTTGCATTGTGACAAAGATTGTCTCAATATGAAAATAAACCATGGTCAACCATGTTTATTTGACCATTTATAATATTTATCATAGAGTTTATATACATTGGTTTATAATATTGATCTTAGGGGTTATCATTGGATTTTCTCAATATGAAAATCAATCATGGTCAACATTGTAGCAATGCAACAATCTATTTGACAATAAGTATCACAATGTTACATTACAATAGAATTTATGCTAAATCACATTATGACATTACAAAATTAGTATTTAGTATATTAATCTTAGGGTTTATAGTGTTTACAATATCAACAATGGATGGTCAACCATGTTTATTTTAGGGTTTATAATATTTATCTTAGGGTTTATATAGTTTGGGTTTATAATATTATTCCTTTCAATTTAATAGTATTCCATTGCGTTTTATTATGAATTCATTAGGTTTATTATTATAATCCCTTGAGCTTATAATCATGGTTAACCATGGTCGAATGTCACATTGTGACAAATATTGTGTCAATATGAAAATCAATCATGGTCAAACCACATCGTCATCCATGGTCAATCATGGTAAATCATCATGCAATGTTACATTGTGACAAAGATTGTCTCACTATGAAAATCAAGCATGGTCAACCATGGTCCAACATCGCATTGTGATATTGTCTCAATATGCAAATCAATCATGGTCAAGCATGATAAACTGTATCCAATGTCAAATTGAGACAAATATTGTCTTAATATTAATATCAACCATGGTCAACCATGTTTATTTTAATGTTTATAATATTTATTATAGGTTTTATATACCGTATTTTATAATATTGATCTTAGGTTTTATTATGGGATTTTCTGAATATAAAAATCAACCATGGTCAACATCATAGCAATGTGACAATCAATTTGGCAATAATTATCACAAAGTTACATTACAATGCAATTTATGCTACATCACATTGTGACATTACAAAATTAATATATTAATCTTAGGGTTTAAGTATATACAATATCATCGATGGATGGTCAACCATGTTTATTTTAGAGTTTATAATATTTATCTGGGGGTTTATATAGCTTGGGTTTATAATATTAATCCCTTGGGTTTAATATTATTCCCTTGGGTTTATAATATCAATCCCCTGGATTTATTAATCTAAGGGTTCATATTCTTAGGGTATAATATTATTTATAAGGTTTAAATATTAATGCTAGGGTTTAATATAAACCACATTTATTAAACCTTAATCCTAGGGTTTAATATAATCCACGTTTAGTCATAAGGTTTATAATATTAATTTTAGGGTTTAATGTTTATTTTAGGGTCAAACATGGTCAATCATGGTCAACCATGTTGCAACGTTGCATTATGATAAGGGTTGTCTCAATATCAAAATAAACCATGGTCAACCATGTTTATTTTAGGGTTTATATACCTTGGATTTATAATATTAATTCCTTGGGTTTAATATTATTCCCTTGGGTTTATAATGTGTTGTCATTTTAGTATTAATCCCTTAGGTTTATTAATCTAAGGATTCATACTCCTAGAGTGTAATATTATTCATAAGGTTTATAATATTAATCGTAGGCTTTAATATAAATGCCTTGGGTTTATAATCATGGTCAACCATGGTTAACCGTGGTCCAACATCACATTGTGACAAATATTGTCTCAATATGAAAATCAACCATGCTCAACCATTGTCAACCATCGTCAACCATCGTCAATCATGGTCAAAATTGGTCAAACATGGTTGACCATAGTCAATTATGGTCAACGATGGTCCAATGCCATATTGTGATAGATTATCTCAATATGAAAATCAATCATGGTCAACAATGGTCGAACATCACATTCTGAGAAATATTGTCTCAATATGAAAATCAGGCATGGTCAACCACTATCAATCATGGTCAACCATGGTCAATAACCTTTGTCCAACATCACATTGTGACCACCATGGTCAACCATGGTCCAACGTCGCATTGGGAAAAATATTGTTTCAACATGAAAATCAACCATTGTCCAACATCTAATCGTGACAACGATTGTCTTGATATGAAAATCAACCATGGTCAACCATGGTCGAGCATGGTCCAACATTGCATTGTGACAAATATTGTCTCAATATGAAAATCAATCATAGTCAACCATGTTTATTTTAAGGTTTATAATATTTATCTCAAGGTTTATATACCTTAGGTTTATATTATTCCCTTGGGCTTAATATTATTCCCTTGGGTTTATAATCCCTTGGGTTTTTACTATTAATCTCTTAGATATAGTATTCCCTTGGGTTTATACTATAAATCATGGACAACCATGTTTTTTAAAATCAATCATGGTCAACCATGGTCCAACTTCACATTGTGAAAAAGATTGTTTCAATATGAAAATCAACCATGGTCAACCATGGTGAAACGTCACATTGTGACAAGGATTATCTCACTATCAAAATAAAGCATGGTCAAGCATGGTCAACCATGGTGCAATGTCGCATTGTGACAAGGATTGTCTCAATAGTAAAATCAACCATGCTCAATCATGTTTATAATATTTATATGAGGGTTTATAAACCTTGGGTTTATAATATTAATCCCTTGGGTTTAATATTATTTCCTTGAGTTTATAATCCCTTGTCATTTTAGTATTAATCCCTTGTGTTTATTATTCCCTTAGGCTTATAATAATAATCCCTTGGGTTTATTAATCTAAGGGTGCATATTACTAGGGTATAATATTATTCATAAGGTTTATAATATCAATCTTAGGGTTTAATATAAATCTCTGTGGTTTATAATCATGGCCAAGCATGGCCCAACATCACATTGTCACAAATATTGTCTGAATATGAAAATAAACCATGCTCAACCATTGTAAACCATTATCAACCATGTTTAATCATGGTCAACATTGGTAAAACACGGTCGACCATGGTCAATTATGGTCAACGATCATCAAACACCACATTGTGACAAAGATTGTCTCAATATGAAATCAACCATGGTCAACCATGTTTATTTTAGGGTTTATAATAATTATCTTAGGGTTTATATTATTACTTTGGGTTTAATATTACTCCCTTGGGTTTATAATCCCTGGGGTTTAAAATATCAATCATGGTCAACCATGGTTCAACGTCACATTGTGACAAATATTGTCTCAATATAAAAATCAACCATGGTCAACCTTGTTTATATTAGGGTTTATAATATTTATCTTAAGGCTTATCTACCTTGGGTTTATATTATTTCCTTGGGCTTAATATTGTTTTCTTGGGTTTAATATTATTCCCTTATGTTTTTAGTATTAATCCCTTGGGTTTAAAATATCAATCATGGTCAACCACAGTCATACGTTGCATTATGACAAAGATTGTCTCAATATGAAATCGACGACGGTCAACCATAGTCCAATGTCGCATTGTGGCAAAGATTGTCTTGGTATGAAAATCAACCATGGTCGAACGTCGTATTGTGAAAAGGATTGTCTCAATATGAAAATCAACCATGGTAAACCATGTTTATTTTAGGGTTTATAATATTAATCCCCTAGGTTTAATAGTATTCCCTTGGGGTTTTAGTATTAATCCCTTGGGTTTATTAATAAAACCAACCATGGTTGACCATGGTCGGCCACATTAGTAAATGTACCATTTATTAATTGTATATAATCCCTTTTGTTTTTAGTATTAATACCTTGGTTTTATTATTCCCTTGGATTTATAATATCAATCACGGTCAAACATGGTTAATCATGGTTAACCATAGTTAACCATGTTTTATAAGATTATTCATGGTCCAACATTTCATTGTGACAAATATTGTCTCAATATTAAAAATCAATCATGGTCAACCATGGTCCTATGTCTGATTGTGACAATGATTATATTGATATGAAAATCAATCATGGAAAACCATGGTCAAGCAAGGTCCAATGTCACATTATGACAAAGATTGCCTCAATATGAAAATATATCATGGTCAACCATGTTTATTTTAGGTTTTATAATATTTATCTTAGGGTTTAAATTATTCCCTTGGGTTTATAATCTCTTGGGTTTTTAGTATCAATCCCTTCAATTTATTGTTCCCTTGGGTTTATAATTTCAATCATGGTCAATCATGGTCAACCATATTTATTTTACGATTTATAATATTTATGTTAGGGTTTATATTATTTCCTTGGGTTTAATATTATTCCCTTGGGTTTATAGTCCCTTGGATTTTTAATATTAATCCCTTGGGTTTATTATTCCCTTGGGTTTATAATATCAATCATGGTCAACCATGGTCAACCATGTTTTATAAAATCAATTGTGGTCAATCATAGTCTATCATGGTCAACCATGGTCCAACGTCACATTGTGACAAAGATTATCTCAATATGAAAATCAACCATGCTCCAACTTCTCATTGTGACAAATATTGTCTCGATATGAAAATCAATATTATATCTCAAATTGTAACATTTTCCTTTTTTATTCAATTAAAAAAATGTTGTAAAATAAATTAAATTAAAATATTTTTACTATGAAATAAGTTATGGTTTTTTGACATGTGGCATTGATAAGCCATGTTATTGGCCCATGGTATTGTAACAAAGAGGATTTACAAGTTAATATCCATGGTAAAGTGAGGGTGAATATCCATGGTTAACAATCTTGTCATATTGTTATAAAATATTTGATTGTGAAATAATTTATGTTTTTTTTGGGCATGTGGTATTGATAATCCATGGTATTGATGTTGACTTAGATTGTCATTGATGCCAATATGGAAATATTCTAGGAGAATTGGAGCAAGAAGCCATGAGGAGAAACAAGAGAAGAAGCTATCAAAAGCCATCATAAATCATGAAGCCAAAGTGTAAGAGGAAGAGGTCATTGGAAGCCACAAGAAACAAAGAGAAACACATATTGGAGGTGCATAAGCGGAAGAGCAGTTAACAGAGGAGCCATATTGTTCATTAGAAGGAACAAAGAGGAACACACATCAGGAGGAGAAGCCAACGGAAGAGCAGTTAACAGAGGAGCCATATCATGAGATAGAGGAGGAATATCAGAGAAGAGCTATTGGAGCAGTGTATCGAAAGCCATCATGGAGCCATATCAGACCAGAGAAGAGCAGAAAGAACTATTGTAGTGGAGATTCATTACTCTGTGTATCCGCATTCAACAACTATAAGCGGGTTTGTAATAGTGGCAGTGGTTTTCAGGTGGACGCTAGATGGTAAGTGGTATTTAGAGGAGAGTGCCTGATTCCATTCAATGGGCGACACGTAGCACTCGGGTGGAGAGAGAAAACCACCTTTTCAGGTGGTTATTTCCCTTGCAAATCGCTCACCCGAAATTCATGCAGGTTGTTGGATCTAGCACGGGTTGATCGACGGCGAAGGATCAACGAACGGTTTTGGGTTGATCGGGTTAAGTGTTGACCGTCGGATCGTGAGCAGATCAACAGTGGAGGATTTCTAAGGAATACCACTTAATATCATATCATAAGTTATAAAGGGATGGCACATTAAATATGTGATTGCGATATATATATTATATATAGATGCGATAATACACGGACCCGAATAGGTTATATCAAAGAGCGGAAGAGTATATAATATATAGATGTGATATATATATATATATATAGATATATATATATATATGCGGACCCGCTGCACCATTATAAACTACCCTATTGTTATATCGCATCCACCTATCGGAACTCTCATAGCGCAAGTTATAAAGGGTTGTCACCCCCGAACCACAGATTGCGATATATGCAGACCCGCTACAACATTATAATACGACCTATTGAAATATTGCATCCATTGAATCACAATGTTCAAAAGAATTGACACCGTCGGACCGCTGATTGCGCTATGTAGACGGCCCTGACTAGATTATTGCAATATGATTTAATATATTATCGCATCCATCGCATATCGCGAGCCTCCTGTAAATCCTTTCCACATTGAAAGTGCCAATTGCGATATATATATATATATATGGACCTGATGGAGTTATCAAAAACAATTTATAATAATATCGCATCCGGGTATCAGGGAATTAGCTATGTTATGTGAAAATCTACCGATTGCGATAAAGTTGTGGAGGATCATACCCGATGAAGTTATAGATGTGGGCATAATGTATTTGAAGTCTATCCTTATGTGTTCAGAGGGTGTTTTTTACGTGTATTTCCTATGCATCCTTGTATTCCGATATATTGTATGGTCCCGGGTTTAAAGGCTTAAGGCCTTGTCATATTAAAGCAACATTTGCGATAAAAGGATGATGTGGCATGTGGGACCTCTATATGGCTATAGCCTCTCTTAATTGCTTTTTGTGAATAATCAAGACTATGGACGAAAAACTCTTCAATATGTTTTTTAATATGCAAGTTGGCCTCTTTCCAATAAACGGGTCTTTCCGGTCATTAGTGAAAACCATATGTGATTATGACAAGAAGATGAAAGGACGAGCGAGCATATATTGAGAAGATGAAGACCAAGCAATCAAGAGGGGATGCGAATGGTTGAGCGAGCATTGAGGAAGCCGAAGAAAGCGAGCAAGGAGGAATCCAAAAGGTCAGGCGTATCAGGCTTCTATAATAATGAACAAGGAAGGTTCAAAGGTGTTGGCAAACTAGAATAAAGGAAGAAGCGGTAGGTCCAGCAAGACAGGAGGAAGACGAAGGTCCAATAGGACAAGAGGAAGCTGAAGGTCCAGTAGGACAGGAGGAAGTCGAAGGTCCAACAGGATAGGAGGAAGCCAAAGGTCCAACAGGACAGGAGGAAGCCAAAGGACGAGCAACTCTGTTGATTGGATTCACCTTTGAAAAGCTTAGACCAGTGTTGGGTTAGTCAGAGCTTAGTGCAGCTAATAGTAGACTCACTAAAGCTATGTGGAGACATTATCAGAGATCATGATGGCTATTTGATATCATCATGAGATAACTTTTGCAGACTCTGTGTGGATAGTATGAAGAGTTGTAAAGACTTCTTCGTATGAAGACTGATTGTCATTGACGTTGTAGCATGGATACTACAGTGAAGTTGTAAATAGACATAATTCAGTAAAGAAGAGTTTTGGGAGCAGAACATTACTATCAAACATGCCTTGATAGCAGAGGGTAGGAGCCCTTGAGGTTGGTGCCTCAAAACTGGAAGGATTGGTGTCCTAGGAGTTGGTGCTCCTAAGTCCATGGTTGGTGCCTTGACAAAATAGAGTTGGTGCTCTGGAAGTTGGAGCCTCACAAAATTCCAAGTTGGTGCTTGGAAATAGATTGGAACCATATATATATTGTATATATTTTATTGCAAAGAATACATTAATAAAAGCATTTATTCTTGTTGCTCATCTTGTGTTCTGAATATAAATGTTTTGACTGGAAAAAATAACAATTGAAAAGAAATATTGATTCAGCCCCCCTCTCAGCATTTCCAACAATTGGTATCAGAGCCAGTACCTTCATTCAAAGCTTAACATCCTAAAGGTTGATCTTTAGAACACAAATGGCGAAGTCAAAAAAGAAAGTGTCCAATCCTCCTAAAGATGTGTCTCCCTCTACCACTGAAATAGAAGACAATCAATTTGAGAAGGCTCCATGTTTCAATGGAAACTTTAATATATGGGAAGCAAGAATGAGGAATTTCTTAAAGACTCAAGGCATTCAAATCTGGAAATCAGTGATTGTTGATAGCATGATGGATGGAGAATCCAAGGAGTACAATGCAAAAGCAATGAAGGCAATCTTGAATGGGCTACCTTATTCTATAAAGAACAATTTAGGAAAATGTTCGTCAACAAAGGGTATATGGGAAAAAATTCATGACCTTCACTTAAAAGGAGCATTGACCATGACCATCAGTCAAGAAGATGATGGAAATCAAGAAGAAAATCTAGAACCCATCATAGAAGCTGAAAATGAGAATGATGACATCAAGGCTAAAGAAGACCTAGAAAATGAAGAGAATGAAAAAGATTTTGTAGAAGATCTCCCCGCTCAACTTACAGCTACCATGGAAGAGATTATCAATTTGAAAAAGGAAAATAAGGAACTTAAGAAGAAAGCACTAGCTGGTGACCAAGACCAAACAAGGAAGAAAGTTGACCTTGTCCAGCTTCAAATATAGGAAAGGGATGAAGAGCTTGTCAAGCCTAAGAAGGAATTTCATCAAAGCAAAAGAAAGCATCATGAAGAAGTCATATCCATGAAAAATCAATTGGATAAAGAAAAGAAATGGAAGGATACCTTGTCAAGTCAACTTGAACAAAGGCACAATAGCTTGAACAAACTTGAAGAAGATATTGGTCAATACAAGGTAGAGGTCTCCTCTCTCAAATCTCAACTACAATAAGCAAGAAAGTTAGCACAAGGAGCTGAGAAGATAATGGAAGCAATGGAAATCATAGAAGAACAGGTTGATGAAGCAGAAAAGGAGAGAAACACCATGATATATCAACTAAAAGAAAAGGATGAAGAAATTTTCAAATTAAAATCTAACATCAAACTTCTCAAGGCCGAAACATGTAAAGCTACAAGGATCAAGGAAGAAATGTAGAGAAGTCTAGCAAAGAAAAATGAAGTCAGATATCATCTCCCTTAAAATAGAAAAAAATGAAGCTGCTCATATCAAGGAAGAAACTAAGAAACAACTTGCTAAGAAGAATAATGAGTGTCAAATATTGGAAGAAGAGATTGTCTTCCTCGTGAAAAAGGTTGAAGGGATGAACAAAACCTTGAAGAGCTCTCAAGCCTTGGATGACATGCTCAGCCATCAAAGATTTTCATTTGATAAATTAGGTCTCGGGTATGTAGGTGAATCCTCAAACAAGAATGATAATGCTTCAAACAAAAGGGATGTGAAGAAGCCAGAAAAAAATGGTGATGCTCCCAATTCCAACAAAGGCAAGGAGAAAAATCAAGGCAACAATGGAAGAAATCCTGCTCCAAGAAGAAATGTAGATAATGTCAAGGATGCTAGAAGCAATGGTTATCATCAAAGGATCTCAAGACAGAAAGACTTCAGCAGTACATCAAGGAAATCTCCATCTCCTAGGTACCAAAGTTTCTTTCTTGGTTATTGTTATTCTTGTACAAAATTTGGTCACATGGAAAAAGATTGTAAAGCATATCATAAAGATAGATGTTATGGTCCCCAACCATATCATAAAGATAGATATTATGATCCCCAACAATCTCCAAGGAACAATTTTGCAGGAAGAAATCATGAATTCTTATTCATGAACAATGTAGAATGCTTCAAGTATCATAACATTGGTCATATGGCACGTGATTGTAACTTAACTTGGGCTCTTAACCAAGCTAGAACCATGCAAAAGAAGAAAGTTACACAAGTATGGAGAAGGAGGCAAATACAATTCGAAAGTCCCTTGAACTCTCCAGCCAACAACACATGTTGTTGACCTGATCTTCAACAATCTGAGCATTTTATAGGAAGGTTCTGTCAAAAGAGATGATGCATACAGTTAGGGGGAGCCTATGATTCTTGATCATTATTGCAGAAGCTATTAGTGAAAGAGTCTTTATGAAATCCTTGTTGATCTATATTAACAATCATTCATTGATAAAGATCATTTCTCAGGAGCACTCCATTGAAGAAATTGATCTCTTAACTATTCTTTGGACTGGTGTTGAAGATGTCTTCCACTTGATCACTAAGTAGAAATTGGAACAATAGAGAATGTCATCTAATACTAGAGAAATAGGGCAAATAACTATGTTGTTGATATTACAGATGTTAAATGTTTCGACTCTGGGATTTGATGTGAGAACAGGTAGATTATGGACACAGATAGAGGTGACCTTCAAACAAACAGATACATCTGGGAATGAAGCATGAAGCAAAAGTAGTTGGAAACATCTAACAAAACTGAAGCATTGCAAAAATATGCCAATCAGTAAAAATAATTTAAAAGACAGTCACAGATTGGATATCAAAATATGCTCGTGGAGATAACTTGCAAAGATCTTTTTTTTCAAGAACATAAGGAAAAGATGGCTCATCAAAAGACTATAGAAAGGAGAACGTTGTGCAGTAAAATATAGCTTAGTAACTTAAGGAGAAGCACAAAAATACAAAGGAACTCTGATCTAAAGAGAGATAGTAAGAAAGACAATTTCAGTGGCATTTTCTCTTGATTCAGACTATGAAGACCTCTTAATTCTGACTATGGAGACAACAGATTATGGATGAAGCATAAAAACCTGGACACCTTGTGTGTGGCTATTTGCAATCTATTCGAAAGCATTGAAGTGGAGCATCTTTAAGCATTGTTGAAGCCATGATAAAGTAGTTCTGAGACATGAAGAGGGGATAATGTGCTAACTGATGATAAAGCATCAATCCTTCTATCTTGAGCAAAGAGAAGAGCACTATTACAGGGGGAGTAACATACTCATGAAGATCTAATGTTGATAAAGAATAGAAGTAGTTTGATAGGGGGATTCGGAGAGAAGAATAATATCGCCATTAATAACAAAGGGGGAAATTGTTGACCTAGATTGTCATTGATGTCAATATGGAAATATTCTAGGAGAAGCGGAGCAAGAAGCCATGAGAAGAAACAAGAGAAGAAGTTATCAAAAGCCATCATAAAGCATGAAGCCAAAGTGTAAGAGGAAGAGGTCATTGGAAGTCACGAGAAACAGAGAGAAACACATATCGGAGGTGCGTAAGCAGAAGAGCAGCTACTAGAGGAGCCATATTGTTCATTAGAAGGAACAAAGAGGAACACGCATCAGGAAGAGAAACCAGCAAAAGAGAAGTTAACAGAGGAGCCATATCATGAGATAGAGGAGGAATATCAAAGAAGATATATTGGAGCAGTGTATCAAAAGCCATCGTGGAGCCATATCAAACCAGAGAAGAACATAAAGAGCTATTGGAGCGGAGAGTCGTTACTCTGTGTATCCGCGTTCAACAACTATAAGCGGGTTTGTAATAGTGGCAGTGATTTTTGGGTGGACGCTAGGCGGTAAGTGGTATTTAGAGGAGAGCGCCCGATTCCATTCAATGGGTGACACATAGCACTCAGGTGGAGAAAGAAAACCACTTTTTCGGGTTGTTATTTCCCTTGCAAATTTCTCACCCGAAATTCATGCAGGCCATTGGATCCAACGCGGGTTGATCGACGGCAAAGGATCAACGAACGGTTTTGGGTTGATCGGGTTAAGTGTTGACCATCGGATCGTGAGTAGATCAATGGTGGAGGATCGATATGGAATACCGCTTAATATCATATCATGAGTTATAAAGAGATGGCACATTAAATATGCGATTGCGATATATATATATATATTATATATATATATTATATATATATATATATATATATATATATGTAGTGTATATATATATGTGGACCCGTTGCACCATTATAAACTGCCCTATTGTTATATCGCATCCGTCTATCGGAACTCTCATAGCGCAATTTATAAAGGGTCATCACCCTCGAACCACCGATTGCGATATGTATGTGGGCCCGCTGCAACATTATAATACAACCTATTGAAATATCGCATCCGTTGAATCGCAATGTTCAAAAGAATTGACACCGCCAGATTGCTGATTGTGATATGTATATAGGCCCGACTGGACCATTGCAATATGATTTAATATATTATTGCATACATCGTATATCGAAAGCCTCTTGTAAAGCCTTGCCACATTGAAAGTGTCGAATGCGATATATATATATATGGACCCGATGGAGTTATTAAAAACAATTTATAATAATATCGCGTCTGGGTATCGAGGAATTGGCTATGTTATGTGAAAATCTGCCGATTGCGATAAAGTTGTGGAGGAGCGGACCTGATGAAGTTATAGATGCAAACGTAGTGCATTTGAAGTCCGGCCTTATGTGTTCGGAGGGTGTTTTTCCGTGTATTTCTTGTGCATCCTTGTATTCTGATATATTGTATGGTCCCGGGTTTAAAGGCTTAAGGCCTTGTCATATTAAAGTAGTGATTGTGATAAAAGGATGACGTGGCATGTGGGACCTCTATATGGCTATAGCCTCTCTTATATGGTTTCCGTGAATAATCAAGTCAATGAACGAAAAACTCTTCAATATGTTTTTTAATATGCAAGTTGGCCTCTTTCTAATAAATGTGTTTTTCTGGTCATTGGTGAAACCCATATGTGATTATGAAAAGAAGATGAAAGGACAAGCGAGTGTAGATTGGGAAGTCGTAGACCAAGTGATCAAGAGGGGATGTGAATGGTCGAGCAAGCATTGAGGAAGCCGAAGCTCAAGTGAGTATTGAGGAAGCCGAAGCTCAAGTGAGTAAGGAGGAAGCCAAAAGGTCAGGCATATCAGGCTTCTATAACAGAGAGCAAGGAAGGTTCAAAGGTGTTGGCGAACTGGAAGAAAGGAAGAAGTGGTAGGTCCAACAGGACAGGAGGAAGCCAAAGGTCCAACAGGACAGGAGGAAGCCAAAGGACGAGCAACTCTATTGATTGGATTCACCTTTGAAAAGCTTAGACCATTGCTAGGCTAATCAGAGCTTAGTGCAACTAATAGTAGACTCACTAAAGCTGTGTGGAGACATTATCAAAGATCATGATGGCTATTTGATATCATTATGAGATAACTTTTGCAGACTCTATGTGGACAGTATGAAGAGTTGTAAAGACTTCTTCATATGAAGACCGGTTTCCATTGATGTTGTAGCATGGAGACTGCAGTGAAGCTGTAAATAGACAAAATTCAGTAAAGAAGAGTTTTGGGAGTAGAGCATTACAATCTTCCACATGCCTTGGCAACAGAGGGTTGGAGCCCTTGAGGTTGGTGCCTCAGAACTAGAAGGATTGGTGTCCTGGGAGTTGGTGCTCTGGAAGTTGGAGCCTCACAAAAGTCCACATTGGTGATTGGCAACAAATTGGAACCATTATATATATTATATTATATATATTTATATTATGTATCTATTTATTGCAAAGTTACATTAATAAAAGCATTTCTTTGTTGTTATCTTGTGTTTGATATAATGTTTTTGACTGGAAGAAATACATTGAAAAGGAATTATTGATCAACCCCCCCCCCCCCCCCCCTTAGTTTTTCAACAATTGACCCATGGTATGGTAACAAAGGCTATTTTTTACAAGTTAGTAATATCTACCCTAATGTGGGGGTGAATATCCACGGTTAAGAATCTTGTCATATTGTTGTAAAATATTTTGGTTGTGAAATAAGTTATGTTTTTGGACTTGTCGTATTGATAAACCATGGCATTGGCCCATGGTATTGTAACAAAGCCTATTCACAAGTTAATAACAAAATCAAAATATAACAAATTAAATTTTATTAATTTAACATTTTTATTATTAATTGAGGTCATATTTAAATGTTTACACTCATCCCAATATCATTTTTAACTTCTTCTTCCTTAACAAATTTCTTATTAAAATAATCATTTAACCCAATTGCAATTTATTATATTTTATTTATATTATAATATTTCTTTTATTTTTCTATTATAAATATTTCTTTTCTTTTTCATTTCCAGTTTAGCGTTGGGTTCAAATAAAATATTCACAGTTTACAACATCATATTGTAGCACTATATTTTTCTTTGCCTCTATATCTGCGTGGAAATTCCAGAAGAAGGAAGACCATCGACACGATCTATGGATTTCAGGGGATTCAAACCTCATATGGAGTTTGTATTATTTTTATTAATTTAACTTTTTATTATTAATTGAGGTCATATTTAAATGTTTACACTCATCCCAATATCATTTTTAACTTCTTCTTCTTCTTTTTAATTTAGTGTCTTACGGAAAAATAACAAATTCTTATTAAAAATAAATCATTTAACCCAATTGCAATTTATATATTTTATTTTATATTATAAATATTTCTTTTCTTTTTCATTTCTAGTTTAGCCGGGTTCAAATAAAATATTCACAGATTACAACATCACATTGTAACACTATATTTTTCTCTGCCTCTATATCCGCGTGGAAATTCCAGAAGAAGGAAGACCATCAACATGATATATGGATTTCAGAGGATTCGAACCCGAAATGGAGTTTGCGTGGGAAACACTTTAGGAGAGCATCAACAATTAGATGGAGCAAGGGCAAGGCTAGTGGGCATGGATATTTTGGTAATTTGTACATGGGTATGAAGTTGGACTCTATTCTTTCTTTTTACTAAAGAGGATTTTTGTTTGTATGGGTAAATAATTTCGAGGGTTTATACGATCAAAGCATAAATTTTATCTAGAGTTGAGGGTTTAATGATTATGATAAGGGCAAGGTCATTAGGCGTGGATATTTTGGTAATTTGTACATGGGTATGAATTTGGACTCTGTTCTTCCTTTTTACTAAAGAGGATTTTTGTTCTTATGGGTAAATTCAAAGCATAAATTTTATTTAGAGTTGAGGGTTTAATGATTATGATAAGGGCAAGGTCATTGGGCGTGGATATTTTGGTAATTTGTACATGGGTATGAATTTGGACTCTATTCCTCCTTTTTACTAAAGAGGATTTTTGTTCTTATGGGTAAATAATTTAGAGGGTTTATATGATCAAAGCATAAATTTTATTTAGAGTTGAGGGTTTAATGATTATGATATTTTGGTAATTTTTTCATGGGTATGAATTTGGACTCTGTTCTTCCTTTTTACTAAAGAGGATTTTTGTTCTTATGGGTAAATAATTTCGAGGGTTTATATGATCAAAGAATAAATTTTATTTAGAGTTGAGGGTTTAATGACTATGATATTTTGGTAATTTGTACATGGGTATGAATTTGGACTCTTTTCTTCCTTTTTACTAAAGAGGATTTTTGTTGTTATGGGTAAATAATTTTGAGGGTTTATATGATCAAATCATAACTTTTATCTAGAGTTGAGAGTTTAATGATTATGATAATGCAGATCTTGATTGCGGCCAACAATTCATCAAAAGACAATGCAAAAGTAAGAATTTTGCATGTCCTTATTGTACAAAGGGTTTAATGATTATGATAGACAATGCACAAGTAAGCATTTTGCATGTCCTTGTTGTACAAAGGGTTTAATGAATATGATAATGCAGATCTTGATTGCAGCCAACAATTCATCAAAAGACAATGGACAAGTAAGCATTTTGCACGTCCTTAATGTACATATCAGTTCGCTCCTCCCTAACTTTTCTAGGGTCATAATGCATGAAATTTTATTTTTTCTTTTCACCGTTTTTTTAGTGGTTGATTGTTTGTGTAATGGACTCTACCATGCCCAAATTAAAAGGGCTCAAGTGATGCAATAAAATTTTCTAGTAGGATGCAAATGCTAGACCTTCCCCAAACTTTGTTACATGAAATTAAAATTTCTTGTGATCATGAACATAAAATCTTTTTTGTTTCATCCTTAGATTTTGATCTCAATGCCTACAGTTTAAAACCATGTTACTAGATTTTAAGTAGAATATACTTAAATCCATTAAACCTTACAACTCTCCAAAGCTTTGGTTAATTTCAGCTAAAAAGAAGGAACTTGAATGACTTTTGCAATTTAGATTCAATTCTTATAGACAATGATTAAAAATAGAAGAACTCAATGGTCTAATAAATTTTACCCACCCATCAATTTCGAAGACCTTTGGTATTATTCTGAACCTAAACAGAGAGAGTAGAAGAAGAAGAGGAGCCTGGATGAGGTGGACCCTGACCTGCTTGATACTTTTCAAAAGTTGGGCATGCCCTTGACTAGAAGAAGAGATTGACCAACGTCATTGTAGATGTTGTTTTTTATAGTGTTTTCATTGCTACCATGCATAGCTAGACCCTATAGGTAGTTGAGGTTATCTTTTTTTCGTTATAAGAGGTAATTCAAGAGTATCTTTATCTAGTTAGGAAGTAGCTTGGCAGGGTTGTTGCTCCTGCTAATAACTATTATGTTGCATTGTATTTTTTTTTTTTTAGTGATAGCTTCTTCTATTAAATCGCCATGCACACTTTGTCACCCATGGAAATATCCACTTATTTTAGGATGAATGAGATGGGGACCAATCATTTTGAGAGGACTCTTATTTTTGTAGATGAGAGGAGTTATATGAGGTGAGAGGAGTTCTGTGACATATATTGAAGGATGAACTATACCATTTTATGACACCAATCATCTCCATGCCACAATAGTGGATCTCTATTGCACCGAGGGAGAAATGATCAAGTATTCCACTTTAAAGAATTGGTATGTCAGGGATGAGGAATGCAGATGTGGGATTTATAATTTTATTACAAAAAGAGGTTTTTGCGCTGGAGACAAATCAAGGATTTCATGGACCTGAGTAGAAACGGGTTCAACAATCACCTGGAAATACTCAAGCATTGTTTTGAAAGGCAATTATGTAATTGGAGAGTTTTATTCTGTTGCCTTGAAAAATAAATATCAATACGAGGGGACAAAGATGATCCATTTAGGGAAGAGTTGTAGGAGTAGGATTGTTTCTAAAATTATATCTATAGGCAAGTCAAGGGACTACTACAGAGGATTAGTGCAGATGCAACCAGATTATCATAATGCAAGGAATTTTTCATAGTGATTTGATGCTCATCAGTGACCAGGAAGCTGCAAATACATATCGTTTCATTCAGGTTCAATTGAGTTGCATACTAAAGTCTCTAATTTCATTTATTGATAGTCCTTCTTGTGTCCTTGTCTCTCTTAATTTAATTGTGTTAGGATTGGAATGGGTTAAAAAATCAAGCATATCATTGAGTCAAATAGACACGCACATGTCACTACATGTCATTGTGCATACTCTTTATTTTTTATACAATTAGAAGTGAGCAATATGATGTGTGCACACACAAAAAATCCTAGCATGCATGATGAATCCCCCTCCAATTCCATTTTCTATGGTGACATTTTATTTGCTTTGTTTATACAGGTCATCTAGCCACATAGTGGCCACTATCGAATGTTGAGGTATATGTCATATAAATCTTTTATAGTCTACTTTATTTTATATTCAAGTATTCATCGTCTTTCATGTCTTATACTCTGCATTGCATATTCTTTCATTTTCAGGATAGGAACTCAATATTGATGGTAAGAAGCAACAATTGAAGAAAGAGAAGAACAATAACGCCGGGGTAACAAATGAAAAATGAGAGAAAGAAGAGAATCTATCTAGTGATACCCTTAAAGCCAATATCTTACATAAGATACACTCATAGAGACTGATGGTCAAGCCTTTAGAGTTGGTGAATTCGCTTGCAATGCTTTGGAAACACAGTGATAATGTTTTGAAATGATGAAACAATATTTCATGCGTAAATCATAGTCCAACTGATATTAAGTTGGAAACCATATTGTAATACTTGATATTCTATATAATAAAATTTATATGTTTGAAATTATTTTTATTTGCACTAGATATTATTTAGTCTTGTAATTAACATATGTAACTTTGCGTTATCATATTAGATAAACATGCACATTGTATGACATTGTCTTAAAATTTAGTCGCAAAATCATACTAATTAATTTATGGTGATTAATAATAAACACATAAAATCAATATAAAACTACTAAACTAGTAGTTTATATTAATTAATGATGAACATGAATAAATGGAATGAATAGAAACTACTAAATCAGACGTTTATATAATGAATATGAAAATACGAAAAAAAGATAAATGACTACTGCAAATGATAATTTTTTAATTATTAAATGATGACTAAATTTTGCATATATACGACTATTAATAGCTAATTTACAACATCTTATAACATAACTAAAATTTAGTCATATTTCTTTGGTCATTAATTGGTTTTAAATTATGACTAAAGTTTGCATATATATGACTATTAATAGCTAATTTATAGTGTCTTATAACACGACCAATGTTTTGGTCATATTTCTTTGGTCATTAATTGGTTTTCTCGAGGATTCATATAGTAATATATTTTGTTATATATTTAGTCATTAATTGCGACAATTAATGACTAAACCAATGAAAAATTTATAACTAAATATAATACTAGATGGTAAAATTGAGGAAACCAATAATGAATAAGCTAAAAATGACTAAATGTTAGTCACGTTATAAGATACTGTAAATTAGCTACTATTGGTCACCAACTGAAAAATGGTTGTTTATATGCAAATTTTAGTTGTTTTTTTAGTAACTAATTAGTCAATTTGTACTAGTGATCCCTTGGGTTTGTAATAATAATCCATTGATTTTATAATATTAATAATGCTTTTGGTTAATAATATCAATATTTATTATATTATTGATATTATCATAATATATATTATTATAAATTGTCATTATAATTTTTTAACTATTGTCGTATTTATAATACAATGTTAATAATATTTTTTAATATAATTATTAATATTGTATTATTATTATATTTATATATTTATTAATATCAACATTAATATTAATATTAAATCCATATCCATTGACACCTATCGACATATATCAACTACATTTAATAATGTGGTTGTGCATGTGTTTGATATACGTCTATCGACTTATATCAACCACATCTATAAATGTGGCTGTGCTAGTTTTATCACTAGAACATATCATCTTTATAGAGTGATTTTGATAAGACATCGTATGGAAATTTCATGACGAAGCAACGAGCTTGGGATCAGATTGCAGAAAGAAATTCATAGACATATGTGTGTGTGAAGGGGCATATATTGTTTTGGATTTTTTGTTTGTTTATTGTATATTTGTGTATACATCAAGTTCTATGAAGAAGGACAGGTGGCTATAATAATAGTTGAGAGCGCAAACCTGAGAATCACATGGTGAAGTGACTGTCAATTCATATTAAAGGAATTGTTATAGGCTAGAAGTAATTGATCTACAGAGTAACTTGGAGTTGGGTTGGTGTCTTTGAAGTTTCACTAAGTTGGTGCTTAGCTAAGGAGGTTGGACTTACAAAGTAGTTGAGTTGGTGTTCAGCTAGGAAATTGGTGTCTCTTATGGGTTGGTGCCCACGAAGCCACTGAGTTGGTGGAGTGGTATTTCAGTTGGAGCTCATAAATTATTTTGTAATTTTTATATTATAAAAAATTTCTTTAATTTACAAAACTTTATGTGTTCATATTTGAATTATTAATATAATGGAATTGTTTATTAAAAATCGATTAATAAACAAAAATACTATTTCACCCCTCTCTCAGAGTTTCCAACAACAATGTTATAAACATAATATATAATTAATAATAATAAATAATTAACACATTAAAGAGACATTTTCTAAAGTATGTGACTATTTGTGAAGGGGCACCTTGCTTAGTATATAAGCAGGGCCCTCATTTATAACATATTATATCTCTTGCACATTCGATAATCTTATATAAATATTACTGTCCTATTATGGATATTACGATATTCCATATTATTCTGAATATTCCACTAAGTATGAACTATTTTCATTACATTGGTATTATAGTCACGTTGTCTAATCACTAGGCCTTTGGTCACACATTAGCCACACTCTCAAAAATTTTGGAGTTTCTCCAATTCTGATATTTGTAACGAGGCAAAAAAAATGAGGTCTTTGGCTATATATATATATATATATAATAATTATAATATATATATATATAGATAGAGAGAGAGAGAGAGAGAGAGAGAGAGAGAGAGAGAGAGATAGTTAACATACCCCATCGTAGTTGCTTGACATGGTAGACCACATCGCCATCGTCTATAACAGCCACCGCCAACCACTATCTTTGTCGCTCTGTCCTTCTGTTGCATCCATTACTCCCTATTTCTTTGTCTATTTATCACACATATTGCTTCATGCCACCACTAATCATCCGGAATCAAATTATAACCACCATTTGAAAATCGCAACAGGCATAAGAAAAAAATAAAATTCATTATCAGAAAAAATGAGTCATTTTTGTTGTGAATATATACACATGTAATCATCTAAGGTTTTAATTAAAATCTCTGTTAATATTTGAGCCACCATATTAGGAGCCATCATTAATTTTCTTGAATCAACCTAACAATAAACATGGTATTCTTCACTAATATTAGTTCATTGTACTTTTTAATTTTATGGATCATGCCACTATAACCGCCACCCAGGGATGAAATTTGATGGTCAAATTGTCCATCATGGGGTGATTTGTCCATCAAATACAGTTAAAAATTTTGTAAAAATATCAACATTCTTTGTTGAAACTATGAAGATAGGTGGGGGAGGTGTGAAAACTATGAAATTTGGCAAGTGAGTCTATTTGAAATTCCAACCCTGTTGCCACCAATTCAACCTACGTAGTTGAATTCATGATGGTACACCGAGTGATTGAACTCATGAAAGTGCACTAAGGGTTTGAGAATAGAAAATTTATTGTGCAAACAAATATGAGAAAACCTAAAATTCATGAGCCTTCTAAAAGGCATCCACTATAGCTAAATAAAAGAGGAAAGAAACAAACATTTTTATATAAATAAGGAAAGGTGAAATAATTCACAAGGAAATCAAATACTTTAATTTATAAGCAAAAATAAAAGGAAAAATGCCATCGAATTATTCCATTTCTAATTAAAATTTAAAACAAAAAAACAAAACAAAATAAATACAAAAATGTGTATAGGTATTTAAAGCTTATTAAACAAGAGTCACGTGGTGGCATGTCACTATTTATTTGTATACATGAACTTGTGCATATATTTTTTGGTTTATTTGGTTGAAATGATATTTGTGAGATGAAAATTATTTGGAATATATATATATATATTATATATATAATATATTATATTGAAAATTTATATATATTTAAATTTCAATTCTCTCCCTTCATGTACATTATTTTGGTTGATTCTCTAAGTAGAAGACTGGAATATGAAAAAACTATAGGGTGACTCCTAGGTATCTGCTTCTCTAGTGGATTTAAAAGCATCAACCAAGGGTAGTTCACCAACGATACGATCCTTTTGGGAGGTGCATCTATGGTGATTGCCAAAAGATATAAAAAAAGTCTTGGATATATTTCTTTTGGCTTATGTAGGTTTAAACAATGAGACCAAATCTAACATTTATTCCTGGAACATTAACCCAATTAGACAAAAAAATATTGAGGAAGTTCTTGGGTTTAAAGTAAGAAAGGAATGGACTAATTTAAAATATCTAATAATTTATATTTGTTTGAAGAAGTCATCCTCGAAATCCTGGTAGGGAGTTATGGATAAGATCAAACTCAGAATGCAGAAGTGGGTGGCTAGATGGCTCGACCTTACCAACATAACTATCTTATTGAAGGCAGTGTTATTTGTAATCCCTCTATATAAGTTATCATCCATATTGGCTCCAAAGAGTATTTTAAACAAGATCAGAACCTATATGAGAAAATTTCTTTGGGAAGGAGGTAAAACCAACACAAAAAAGTTCCATTTAGTCAATTAGAATATGCCCAGAGCTCTCAAACTTCATGGTGGCATGGGTATAAGAGACCCTGATATAATTAATATTTCCATCGATGCTAAAATAGAGTGGAGGATTCAAACTCAACCAAATACTTGGTGGGTTCAAACTATGAAAAACAAATACTTCCATCCTTCCTCTTATGAGATTCTTCCTCATGGATCTCCTATTGGGAAGCTTATTTCGGCAACCTCCCCATTGATTCGATCTCGCCTCTGCTAGATCCTGGGAAATGGAGATAATATAAATATATGATAAGATTCCATTCTTAATATTCCTTCACTGGAAAAGGAAGAAGATTTGTGCGCTCTGATGGATTATATGCACTCTCAAGGAAGATACACGTTGGCGATATATCTTCTTAGAATAATGAGGGATTGTGGAGTAATTGGAATTTGGGGTCTCTTCCTAATGATATAAACCCTTTAGGAGAATACCTAGTCAAAATTTTGGTTGTTAAGGCACCCATCAATTATTTTCAGTATGATAAGATGGGTTGGAAATCTTTTGGGCACACTATCAAACAAGGGTATACGGATAAGATATTTAACTCCCATATTCCTCCCAAGTCCTCCCTCTGGGATAAAATATGGCTTCCTAATGCTATACCAAAAGTTAAAATCTTTTTTTGGTTTTTCATCCACAAAAATAATATGTCTTCGGATAATTTTAAAAAGAGGGGCATTATTGGTCCCTCAAGATGCCCTCTGTGTGAAAAATATGAAAAAAAATGTCTCACATACTTTTTTGGAGTGTTCATATGTTAAGACAGTTTGGTCTCTTACTCTAGGTACTATTCGCTCTAGGTTGAGATGACATTCTCATCTGCAAATATTCTTCTCTTATTTGAAAAAGCAGTAAACAAACTCCCTTCAATCCAAATCCTCCTTGAAATCATTCTAGCTCACTCTTCCTGAATATATGTGTTAGTATGTCTGGCTCTCTAGAAACTTGGCCACTTTAAAATTAGCTAATATTTATGCTCGATATGTGGCCCTTAAGGCTTTAGTGCTCTGTCTAGAAACAAATCCACTTAGTTTGGACTCGACTTTGGATAATTTGGAAGCTTTCTAGGTTGGCTTGATATTTCCCCATCCTAGCCCTCCCTCGTCTCCTAAAGCCCATACCCCAAAGTGGAAACTTATATTAACAAGGAAAGAGGTAAATAACTGGAAAGTTCATCAACAAAAACAGATTTTGCATTTTTATGGCGTCTCTAAGGAAAATCCAGGGGTGGCAGGAGGGGGAGGGATTTTTATTAATCCCAAGGGAATCAATGAAAGTAAGTATGCTTGGGGCTTGGGAAAGATGACCAATAATCAAGTAGAAATGTATACTCTGTTTCAAGGCCTATGTATTGCTAAGGAAAAAGGGATCGGATATATAATCATCCTTGTTGATTCTCTCATTACTATCTTATATCTCTCAAAAGAAGGATCACCAATGGAAAATTATTTATCTCAGATCCTTCGTAGAATTAAAGGCATGATCAAGTCTTTTCATTCAAAAGTAGTTTATTAAATTCTGAAGGTCAATAATCAGGAAGTCGATTTGGAAGAAAGCAAGGCTTTCACCCTAAACGAAGGTTTGCTGGTGGTTAATGACATTCTCAGTTATCATCCTATTCCCTAAATTTCATGACCAATTGGCTTTGGCTTAGGCTCTCCCTGTCCTTTCATTTGAATCTGATGTGTTGGCTTGAAGTTAAGGTTTTTTCCTCCCTTCCCCCTTGTTCTCTTTTATCCCTATTAAGGCTCCCTCCATCTTTCCCTTCTTCCCTTCCCACCTTCTCCCTAACCCCTCTCCCCTTCCCTCTCCTCCCCTTTCCCCTGTCCCACTTCCCTCTTTCTTGTCTTTTCCATCCCCCTCGCATCATTACCTTTCATGTCTCGTTTTCATGGAATTGTCCTTTCTCTTAATGGAAGGTGTTGTCTTGGGTTACTATCGCCCTTAAAAATCTTAAGGAACATGGCATCTAAAGGATTGCAACATCATGCAAGTGGTTTTTATACATCCTCGCATGCTCAAACATGCTTTGATCCTTTTCCATTTCCCTTGAATCGCCTTCATCATATATTTATGATGATTTCTCTTAGATATCACACAGGTGACATTAATGGGAAAATGATTAAATCTACATGGTTTGATAGCCATAGTGAAATTAAATGGACAGTAATCCCTCCTTTGACTTCATTAATGAAGGAATCATCCTTAGGAATTCGTTTTCCTCAGAGGGTGAAGATTGGGCATGGGTTCTTGTCTAATATTTCAATTGTGGCATGTAATCATGATTTTTTCAGGCTCTGTGAAGAGAATCTTCTTAGAGTCCAGACCCCTTTTCTAGCAACTGGAATTTTGTGGGTTAAACATTTCTATTTTTGGATTGTTTTGTGTATAGGGATCTCTGGTTTGCAAGCTTCCCTAGCCGTACCAGGGTATATTGTGCTCACTAATCCGTTTCTGGTCCGTGCAATCTAGTCAAAAGGTTATTATACATATCTCATAAGGGAAAATTGCTTCAATTCGCTAAAAGGAAAGTTTGAGTCAATTTGTTTAATCTCTAAATATTTTAGTAGTAGTTCACATCATTTCCTTATTGGTTATTTTCACAAGTTGACTATGAAGGAAACATGTAGAGTTGTTTGGGCATCTCATTTATGCTATGAGCTCTGAGATATTACTATAAATGAATGGGATGCAGAATTTAGAAATCCTTGTGGTGCTTTTGTTGATAACACGTTGAATTTAACTATTTTTGGGTGGTTTCCTTGGCTTCCACTCTATAGTAGGCTCAAACTTCTCTGGGTTTATCTCTCCAATATGTCCTCTCCACCTTCAAATTCCTCCTCGAGGATTTCATTTTCTCTATGTGCTTATCGGCCCATGAGGTCCTGCAACAGGCTATGGATGAAATCCAATTAAAGTTTTGTGACATGTACTAGGTCCAGGTTAAAATGGAAGATCGAAATTTGGCAATGCAGCAACATATTCTAAGAATGGAGGATGAAATGCAGTAAGATCAATAATTGCAGACCTTCAATTGGATAGAGACCTTGTTGTTGTGCATAATCAGTCTCTGAAGATGGTTTACAAGATGGATATAGATCTTATTTTTCCTGCTAATGATTCTGAGTGACCATCATGCAATTTTATGAGGTTTTGTTTAGGAGGCTTGCCTCATTTTGTTTCTGTTGTAGTTGTGTCATTCTCTATGTGTTTCTTGATGTTACTATGTCAATAGGAAGTCACTATCTAGCTGTATCTGTGTCTACAAGTTGTTATGTCACTACAAGCTTGTAGATAGAGGATATATCTCTCTGAGAAAACCGAAATGATGTACTTCTCATGTATTTGTTGCGACCGAGCACAAATTTAATCTAATTATTACTCATTTTTGTAATAAAAAAAATCAATTATATTTTTATATTAAAATGAATTAAGAAATCCAAGAAGTTTTTTAACTATAATTGAGTTAGAAATGTAGTTATTTGAAATTATTTTAAATGATTTAACTAATTAAACTTATATAATTTTGCTAGTCAAATATAAATCAAATATATCCTTGACTAGAGATTTTATATTTAAATTTAAGTTATTTATTTAAAAATAAAATAAATTTATTTGTGTGTGTAAAATTTAAATTATATTTTTATTTAACATAAAGTGAATTGATTTAAAGCTTTATTATTTTTGTTATGGCATGTAAATAAAGTATTCAATGTACTAGGAATCCTAGTTTTGTCAATGATTGTTTTTCTCCCTTGGAAAAAAATGTAATGTTCATTAGTATAATGAAAGGATCACATTCTCTAGCTTATGCAGATGCATAACCTAGTATGCATTTCAACACTAAAAATTAAATTGAATACACTAGCCTTTGGCCGCATAAATACTTTCTTGTCATTAGCATTAGCTAATTTTAATAACTGTAGAAAAAAACTTGGCTACATTTTAGAACTGTAGAAAAAATTTAGAATTCCTTATCCACAGAGTTCTTAAATACTAACATAACAATTATGTGATGTGATTTTAAATTGGTTATTATTGAATTTCTAAAATTTGCAAACCAAGTTGAAAAAGAATATCTATTTTATTAAAATATCATATATGCAACCATATAACATGTAATTTTGTCTAACTTTATAATTTAAGTATTTTTTAAAACTTCTCAATTAAAAAAAAATACAAAACTATGCTAATTTTATTCTCAGAGATGAAATGTTGCATTTGAAACTTACATCTATCATAAATTTTTATCTTTGGGTTATGTTGTAGCGGCTACAACCACCCTCCAAAATTTTGCCTTAGCTTCATTTTGGAGCCTCCCTACCAACCATCCTCAGCAGTATGTCTTGTACTCTCAAGTACATGAGCTTCATTGGTTTTCTAGCAACTTGCCAGCCTATGCATGATAGCTTGCTTCACTCTCCTCATAGGCATCCACTCCGGACTTGGTCCAGTTGCTAGCTGAGGAGCTCTCTCAACAAATTGTGTAATTATGGAGGGGAACCAGCCTTCCCTCCAGAAATTGCGCAAATCTAAGTAGCAGCCTGTTGGGCCCAGAAACTTCGCAATCCTATCAAACAGTCTTCCTAGTGCAGTGTTGCTCAACCCAAAAATTGTGCAATTTTGGGCAATAATCAGCTACTCCTCCTAGTAATTGCGCAATCCCTATGGGAAGCCAACCCATCTTCATCCCAAAAATTGCGCAAAAATCTCCCTCAGTCAAGCAGGTTGTTGCATGTGAAACTTGACTTGCATGCATGGCATGCTTTTTCCCAAAATATAAAAAAACTACATGCAAAAAGCATCCCAAGATTTTAGGGAGCTATTTTTAGCAACTGGAGGTTACATGCATAGATAGTTTTAGAAACTTTCCTCCAAGCGTCACTTTTTCCTAGATTTGTGGCATGCACGTCATGAGCCTCAAACTTAATTATTCGACGCTTAAGATCTCATTCTTCACATTGATCGTTGAGCTCTGACATCCCACAACACATCCAAGAGTCTTCAGCACATCCATATCAGTTATTTCTGGGTAAGTTCGCTTTACTTGTCTTTTGCAGCACTTCTGTCGCTTTTTGTGTTTTGGCTTGTGTGAGTGTTGTATGCTTGATTTCTATGAACGCTTGTTGTCATTTGCATGCATGTTAGCTTGTACAAGCATTGCTTTAGCTTTTGTTAGCATCTCATTGTTGTCGCATGCATGACATTGTTTTGCACGAACGGTCATCGATTCAGCAACTCGTTTCACACACATGTATGTTGCTTTGTTTTCTGAGTCTTGCATTCACTCTTTACATGCATGATCATTCACTCTTGATTGCACTCAGTATCACCATGCATTCACATTAGCATTTTCTTTCAATTTCCCCTCGGTGGGTCTAAGCAACCTTGGCCCGGACTTTGCCTTACCCAGACAACATTGCCTAATTCTGAGAGGGAAGGCTCTGCCTTCCTCCCAGAAAATGCACAATTCTGGCTAGTCACTGCCCTCCAGTATTGCTTCACGCAATTCTAAGAGGCAGTGAGTGTTGTCCCAAAAAATTGTGCAATGCAATCCCTAGGCTTGCATCACTTGCCATCTAAAATTGTGCATTCACAATCTCAGCACACAGTAGGCCAGTCTGGATTGTGCATTGCGTAATTCCAGCAGTCAACCAGCCTCCCACTAGTCCGGACTACCTTTTGTGTATTTTAAGGAGTCAGTCTCCCTGCCTCCAAGTGAAAATTGTGTAATCCTTTCCAGTTTGACCTTGAGTATGTTGCATTTCATCCCTCAAGTTTTCTTTGGTTTTAACTAACATATTTATTGCCATGCATGTCACCATGTCTCCAGAGATAGCAGGTGCTCATTCGTCTCTCAGCAATTGAGGATCAATAGCCTCCAAAAGAGCAGGCTCAAAGGACACTGACAGAAACACAACTAGAGCAACAGTTGAGCAAGTGTCTACAAGTTTTCTAATTTATGAAGACACCAAGTTGATCGTAGACAAAGACATCAAGTTGAAATAGCAAGAGGTCAATGATACATTCTCAAACACATTTGGGGAAGATCTCGAAGATCGCCAAGTCTATGTGAACATCCATAAGTCCGGCTTGTACCAGATTGTATGCAGGCATCCCATGTTCCCATGCGCGGACATGATACATTGGATCATCTCACACACTGATCTCGAGATGATGACATTGAGCAATGTTAGTGGGATAGAGATTTCTACCTTTAAGGCACATGATTATCAACAAATGTACTATTTTTCGAATCCAATGATCACCATGGAGACACGCTTCAACGTACCCATCAACAATGCCAACTCCAAGGATATCTTGAAGAGTTGGGTGAAGGAGCCAACCAAATTCAGGATAACACCCAACTAAATTTACAAGATGAAGATACTGTAGAAGGCGTATCAATACTTGGTCATCTTTGCATGTCGCTTGTATGGCCAAGAGAGCACCGAGACCTTCCCGCAGAGTTGGGTGATCATGTTGGACCAACTCGCTAGTGAAGGCAAAGCATGCAAATGGTCTGACATGTTGTCTCATAGACTGAAGGAACTGGTAGCAGGAGCTCGGCAGCCGCCCAAAGGTCAACAAGCAAAAATATACATGTCTGCCTATATCTTGGATGCAATCTATGCCCGTCAGGAGTTCCTGGGCATGAAGTGGGCATGGACATCAACAAAAACCTTTGTCAATAATTATTGTATATTGTTGTCTGAATGCAGCTTCAGAGGAGTTATCACACAGTTGTAAGATCATTTTCGCTCCCCATGTATAAGATGATATTTGAGCAGGATCCACATTGCATGTCGAAGGTAGCAATGGAGGCATTGATCGACATAGCGAATTGGTCTGCCTCACTGTCTGGCACCTTCATACAGATGTACAATGCGAAGAAGCCACCGCATGTTTTGCCAAAGTTTACCATGGACAAGCTCGTCATGCAAGAAGTGTCTTACCACATCTTGGTAGGGCTGTCAGTTATGTTGCACCGGAAGAAGAAGGCACCTTGGCCCACTCTTCCGTTGCGGATTGAGTTGTATGAGATACAGAATCTCAAGCATGTGGATGTCGAAATAGAGGAGATCAAGAAATATCCTTTCGACACCTAAAGCTATAACCCATATGACCCACATTATTTGGTGAAGGATCACTGCATGAGAGTACAGTTTCTGTGGATCCACCAAGCATGTTATTAGGTGGAGGAAGACCCATGGAGATATTGTTAGCTTCTCCAGGACCAATGAACTGGTCGGCATCGTTGTGGAATGGTCAGTGAAGCAGTGTGAAGCAGCATCTAGGAGAGGACCAGTAGCAGCAGTAGCAGAGTAAAACATACTGGCGCGTGACAAAGACAAGAGAAAGATTGTCGACAACGCAGAGGCAGAACAAATATCCAAGTTTATAGCAAACCCACTTGTGTAGAAAGAATCTTTGGAAATATAGGTGAAGAGGCAACAACGTGACAAGAGGATCATGCAAATGCAGAGAGAAAAATAAAGGATGGAGGAAACAATGAAGGAATTGCATGAGTTGAAGGAGAAACTCCGGAAGGAACAGGAGTTGCGCAGACATGAGAAGGAAGTGCAGCAAGAACAGGTAGAACAGGGGGCACAACATGTACAAACAGATGAAACTATTCTTGTACAAGTAGTAGAGTCATTTGAACAACTGGTACGAAGTAGATAGGGTGAGCAGTCGCAGGAGCAAGACTTCGCTCAAGAGATTGAACAAGCACTTGAGCATATGGATACAGATATGGAGCAGCAAGAGTTAGAGCAAGACATTGACCTCATGCCTTACAATCAAGAGGTCAACCCACCATCTTCACCGGATCCGGAAGCAGAGCAAGTCCCAAGCAACCAAGGAGATATTGAGATCCTTGGAGACAATCTGGAAGGAGAGATGCACAACATATCATTCGACAAGTCGCAACATAGAGTTGTGCATTCACGCAGAGTGTCTACTCCAGATGACAGCACATCTCCTACGCAGTTTGAATAATGAGTGATCATGTCTGACGTGCACAAGCATCCAGCTGCATTGGCCAATGCTACCAGAGAATATGCCGAAGCCACTAGATCGAGTGTTTGCTTCTTGATAACTGAGAACGAGAGAATGACTAAGGAGTTATAGATGGCCAAGCAAGGAGGAGAATTGGTTACAGCACCTGCTCGAGCAGAGTTGAAGAAGGTGATACTGGATGAAGTATTGTCCCTTAAGACAGTCATGCGAGTGTTGTATTCCAAGTTTGGTACCGTGCATAAGGCAGTTGTCCATCTCAATGGTTGGCAGCAACAATGTGCTAGGAGAGCACGTATCTTGTCAAACATGCATAATGTTGTTAACTACATGCAAACATGGACAATGAGATACAAGGGATCCCCATTACACTTGTCCAAGATGATGAATCCCAGAGCTGTCGAGCTGAAGGCATGCAACTGGAGTCAGATCTAGAACTATGAAGAACTCTCGCAAATCATCAATAGTTTGCAGGCTTCCCATGCACGGGTATTCAGAAGCATGGATGTTGTTGTGCGCGCACATGCAATCCCATCTATTGGGACACTCACTAAGGCAAAGACAAAGGCACAAGTCTGAGTGGAGCTTGACTTGTACTCTGATGAGTTGATGTGCATAGCCACCAGCACTGACTTAACGATCACTACAAACACTATGCATTAGTATGTCGTTGGTCCGACCACACTCAAGACAATGATGCACATGTTATTAGACGAGTTGGACAGAGCAGCGAGAGCAGTGTACTTGGATGCAACAGAGGCAAGAGATCATTTCCAGAAAGATATCACCACAGAGTACACAAACACCATCACGGACTACCAAGCTTGGCATCAATTCACTACTGTCGATCATTGTGAGGATGTCGAAGAGTTGGTCTTCCCATAGTTATATGAGTCATAGTGATGTCTTACATGGCTTGCTCAAGCCTATTTTTTCTCACATAGGTACATGTGCATATTGCATGTAACATCTTGTCAAGTGGAAGTTCAAGTGTCGATAGTTGAATGTAACATTCATGTAGTAGGTGAAGAGTCATGAGGGTAGGTGAAGAGTTACAAAGGGGAATGTCAAGGGTCACCCCACCCTTTGCTATATATATTCCCTCATAACTCATTGTAGAGGCTTTTGGTCATCCAAGCTTCCGATAGGAGTATCTTCGATAAAGCTTTGAGAGTATTGTAACAAGCCTTGGCTTCTCCACAGTGAAGAGCTAGTACATCTCTTTGGAGGAGCAGGCGACAGTGACTGTAACATTCCGCTATCGGGACTAGTGGTTGGTCATGGTTGTATTATATGATTGGAACTTTCACTTCTTAATATAACAGAGCTAGCACATTTCATGCATATGTTGTTATTGTATTTCAGTTAACTTATTTACTCTAATGATATATGTATCTGTTTGCTTCCGCATGCACATATGGAATTTTTTGTATATGTATGAATCTCACTGAAATGTGTTGTTGGCTTAACCATCACTTTGGATTGTCAGCTTACTTGCTTTCTAGTTTGTGATGCATCTTTTCTCGTGTGTTCCCTTCTTAGCCATGTGCTTTCACAGGTTTCCAAGGGGTGCACTCACATCACCCTCTGTGTGTTAGAACCGTTCATGCACCTTCCTTGACTTGCTGCATATGTCACATCCTTGCTACCAACAGGGATATATTACTTGCTTCTGCCAACCGCAGTCAAGGTGGTACCATATGACCCACTGCTAGGACTCCTACACCAAATAGTCTGAGGTATAGTTGGGACTTCTTACCGGGGAGACATGTTGGCGGGTCCAGCACCGTCAACATTTTTTGCGCTAGAAGGAGGGCCAGATGACAAGCTATGTCCTCTCATCCTGTTTTGAACCTTTGCATATCTATCATGGATTCTATTACACTCATCCCTCCACGATGTCTTTCGCATGTCGAACCTCTCAACATCACGAGGGAGTTTTTTGATCTCTTGTCCAAATTCATGTATGATGGTGAAGGCGAAGTAGCCTGGCCTGAGTACTTAGAAGACTTTTATGTATTCCTTGAGAATGCATATGAGTTTTATGTTGAAAAGGTCAGCTTGTTGCTTTCATACACACTTTGCAAATCTCGACAACAGTGGTGTTGGAGTCTACCTCCTAGCAGCATACACTCACTTGACTAGTTCTATGATCTCATTGAATCTACTTTCCATCATTTTGATCCAGAACCTATTGACAAAAAATTGTTACAACAACGGAAGGCCCCTCATGAATCGCCTATGGAATTTTGGGAATGCTTCCATGCATTGTAGTTTCAAGATCCGAAAATTGAGATGAAATGCCAACATCTCATAGACATATTTGAGTATTGTCTTACCAAATCTGTTAATCCTAAAAGAAATTTCAAGCCCAAGCCCCACTCAACATACTTTAGTGATGGAGTTGCGCAATCATAGGCGGACACAGTCGTTGTCACAAGTGACTATCTGTCGTCCCCTCATCAAACAACTCCACCACTGTAGAGTGATGTGGGATAATATGCACATACATCCATTCAACTGTCACATCCTCCCAACATCACTTCTCTTAATTTTCACGCAGATATGATTGCGAAGCCCATGGGTTGTTACATGTCTGTTTTACCTCAATCTTCATCTTCGTGTTATGTTGATCCTTTGAATTGCATTGTCTTGTGTTCTTGCTTTTCGAACTCTACACTTGTTGTGAACGAGGATCAAGGTATCGAAGAAGTTGGTGTTGCACAACCAACCTGCACTATTATTCATGAAGAGTTTGACTAGGATCTTGAGCATCAACCCTCGGCGAAGGATAACCCTCTTCTGTTCAAGCCTCCTTCATTCTTTCCTGACATCTTTGGTTATTCTGCCATCCATGATTCGCATGTGTATCTTCGTCAACAAATGCACCCATTTTTTAGCATTCGTCGAACACACCGGATGTCATTCCATCATCCAACAATGGAGAGGATATGTTATTCATTGAAAATCCACTTGATTTTTCATTTGCTTTTCCAGAAACACAGAGGGTGAATTTTCCCGCTTCTCATCTACCCCTCTGTTTGATTCATCATATCATAAGGATGTCGATGAAATCATTGATTTTGTTGATTGTAGCTATCATGATCTATTTACCCTTGTATTCTATCACAGTTGTTTTTTCCAAGCCACCTGTTTATGATGATCTATCTGTTGACGAAGTCAAAACCCCACGACTGTCAAGGCACTTTAGCCCGAGCTGATGGTTATGTCAGGCCCTCGTTGTCCTGAGGTTGGTTTCACTTCCGGTCAGGAAATTGTTGAAACACCTGAGGCTCGTCATCACTCATATGTATGCATTGAAGATCAATATCACACACATATTATGCTTCCTCCACTCCAAATACGTGATCCCATCACTCATGCATTGCAGGAATATTACATAGAAAGCACACGTGCATGATGCAAGTTGTCTTTGTTTCTTTTGTTTGCTTGCATGTCACAATCAAGAGTATGTGTATGCTTATCAGCTACACTCAGAGTCGCACAACACCATGATAAGTCCACGGATTTCATGTCATGCACGTGCACTCACTTATGTTCTGTCGACAAATTGAAACTTGGAGTGTGTTTGTCTTCATTGTTATACCTTTCATGTTCTTTGGTTCGCATAGCTGTGTTGCTCGCAAACCATGCCTTCACCAACATGGGTCGACCAGTGCATCGATAGTTGCCTTGGAAGTATCACTTCACGTGAGTAGACCCATGTACCGTTAGCGTAGGAGTACGAGTAGTGTTTTCTTTCAGTTTGTTTTCTTGCATGCATGTTTTCTTCCTACTTTCCATGTTTGTTTGTTTGCTTGCTTGTTTGCTTACTTGCTTTGCTTACACATTTACTTCTTCTTTTGCTTTGTTTTATGTTTGTTTTCTTGTTTGTGTTCATAGGTTAGTTTCGCATGAAACTATGTGTGGCTTTTGAAACAAGTTGGGTAAAGTACAAGAGGACTCATGCAGTTATCAATACTTGGCTACCTGTCATCTTACCTCTGGATGAAGAATTTTTTATCTTCAACCCATGATACGTCGATGGAAAATACGTATTGTTCGAAGTGAACCTTGGTGAAAACACAATGCTTGCACACTAACTAGTGTCACCTACTCTAGTCGGTTGTTTTTGGGTTAACCATTGTCAGCTCAGTCAAATAGAGTAAGGTGAGTGGGAAAACATTAACAAGCACGTCAAAGGTATATATAAAACTATTTCTCAGAAGGAACAACCTCTTCTACTCTTAATAAGTCAGGATCCCTCTTCCACCTCTAAATGAATAAGTTCTATGCACAGTTACGAAAAATGAAAATGAAAAAAATGAAAATATAAAAATTTCGGGAAAATGAAAATGAATAAGGCAAAAGAAGAGAAACGATTCCTCCACAGAGAGGTGATGCAAGTAGCTCCATCAGGGTACTGAACAGGCTCACTGGTAGCGGGGTGATGCTTGTGTTCCTGTGTGACTCCATTGAGGTATTGTTGAGGCCTAATGATAGTGGAGCAACACTAAAGATGAAACTAAAACTTTGACGACCATAAAGCTTGTGCACCAATATACCCCTCATCCCCAATCGAAACAATTGTGTTGGCTTGGCCTTGAATGTGTTTCAACCAACCAATGGCTTGGCAGATGCTACATCTTACAATCAAGCAAGTTCGGAAACCAAGATGAACAGAGAATTGAACAATACTTTCAGAGGTGCTAGACTTTCTTTTCACGAACAAGGTCCATTTAGAGGGTTGGAGTTCTACCAGTGTGTCACCAAGTGTTGTAGAGGCTACAACCACCCTCCAAATTTTTTCCTTTAGCTTCGTTTTGGAGCCTCCCTACCAACCATCCTCAACAACATGTCTTTCACTTTCAAGTACATGAGCTTCATTGGTTTTCTAACAGCTTGCCAACCTGTGCATGACAGCTTACTTCACTCCTCTCACAGGTTGACACTCCAGACTTGGTCCAGTTGCTGGTTGAGCATCTCCATCAAGAAATTGAGTGATTCTGGAGGGGAACCAGCCTTCCCTCTAGAAATTGTGCAATTATGGAGGGGAACCGGCCTTCCCTCCAAAAATTACGCAAATCTCATTGGCAGCCTGCTGGACCTAGAAACTGCACAATCCTGTCAAATAGCCTTCCTAGTGAAAGTTGTGCAATCTGGCCCAACAATGCTGCTCAGCCCAGAAATTATGCAATTCTGGGTAGAAATCAGTTGCTCCTCCCAGAAATTGTACAATCCCTCTAGGAAGCTAGCCCAGATTCATCCCAGAAATTGCACAAAAATCTCCCTCAATCAAGTAGGTTGTTGCATGTGCCTTAAGGTTGACCGGTTCCCTCCAAGACCGAGAAAACTTGACTTGCATGCATGGGATGCTTTTTCCCGAAATAGAAAAAAGCTACATGAAAAAGGCATCCCAAGATTTTAGGGAGCTATTTTTAGCAGTTGGAGGTTAGATGCAAAGATCGTTTTAGAAACTTTCCTCCAAGTGTCGCTTTTCCCTAGATTTGTGGCATGTGTGTCATGAGCCTCAAACTTATTTATTCAACACTTCAGAGCTCATTATTCACATCGATCTTGGAGCTCTGACATCTGACAACACATCCAGGAGTTTTCGACACATTTAGCTTAGTGATTTCCAGGTAAGTTCGCTTTACTTGTCTTTTGCAACATTTATGTCGCTTTTTGTGTTTTGGCTTGTGTGAGTGTTGTTTGCTTGATTTATGTGAACGCTTGTTGTTGTTTGCATGCATGTTAGCTTGTACAAGCACTGCTTCAACTTTCGTTAGCATCTCACTATTGTCACGTGCATGACACTGTTTTACATGAACGACCACCGATTCGGCGACTCGTTTCACACACATGCATGTTGTTTCATTTTCTTAGTCTTGCATTCACTATTTTCATGCACGATCATTCACTCCTGCTTACACTCAATATCGCCATGCATTCACATCAGCATTTTCTTTCAGTTAACTATCAGCGGGTTTTGGCAACCTTGGCGCAGACTTTTCCTTACCCAAACAACATTGTGCAATTCTGAGAGAGAAGGCTCTACCTTCCTCCCAAAAAATGCGCAATTTTGGCTAGTCACTGCCCTCCAGTATTGCTTTGTGCAATTATGAGAGGTAGTGACTGTTGGACCAGAAAATTGCATAATGCAGTCGCTAGGCTTGCATCACTTGCCAGCTGAAATTACGCATTGAGCAATCTCATCACCCAGCAGGCCAGTCTAGATTGCTCATTATGTAATTCTAGCAATCAACCAACCTCCTGACAGTTGAACTGATTTTTTCACAGTTCCGGTAGTTAGTCTGCTAGCCTCCGAGTGAAAATTGTGCAATCCTTTCCAGTCAATCCCCGGGTATGTTGCATGTCATCCTTCAAGTTTGCTTTGGTTTTAACTAGCAAATTTCTTTCCATGCATGTCACCATGTCTCCAAGTATAGTAGGTGTTTGTCCATCTCTCAGCAGTTCATGATCAATGACTTCCAATAGAGCAGGGTCAAAGGACACAGACGGAAGCGCATCTGGAGTAGTAGTTTAGCGGGTGTCTACGAGTTTTCCGATTTATGAAGACACCAAGCTGATCATAGACAAATACATCAAACTGAAATGGAAAGAGGTCAATGATTCATTCTCAAGCACATTTGGGGAAGATCTAGAAGACCGCCAGGTCTATGTGAACATTCACAAGTCTGAATTGTACTAGATTGCATGCAGGTATCCCATGTTCCCATGCACGGACATGATACATTGGATCGTCTCGCACACTGATCCCGAGATGATGACATTGAGCAATCTCAGCGGGATAAATATTGCTACCTTCAGGGAACATGATTATCAACAAATGTACCATTTGTTGAAGCTAGTGATCACCAGGGAAACACCCTTTAGCGTACCCAGCAAGAATGCCAACTCCAGGGATATCTTGAAGCGCTAGGTGAAGGAGCTAGCCAAATTTAGGATGACACCCAACCATATTTACAAGACGAAGATACTGCAGAAGGCGTATCAATACTTGGCCATCTTTTCATGTCACTTGTATGGCCAAGAGAGCAACGAGACCTTCCTGTAGAGTTGGGTGATCATGTTGGACAAACTCACCAGTGAAGGAAAAGCATGCAATTGGTTCGAGATGTTGGCTTAGGCTGAAGGAACATGTAACAGGAGCTCGACAGTTGCCCAAAGGTCAGCAAGCAGAAATCTACTTGTCCGCCTATATCTCGGATGCAATCTGTGACCGTCAAGAGTTCTCGGGCATGAAGTGGGCATGGACATCGGCATAAACCTCTATCAATAGTTATTGTAAATTTTTGTCTAAATGCAACTTTAGAGGAGTTATCACATAGTTGCCAGATCATTTTGTCACCCTGGTGTATAAGATGATATTTGAGCAGGATCCACCTTGCATGTCGAAGGCAGCAATGGAGGCACTGATCAACATAGCAAATTGGTATGCCTCGTCGTCCGGCACCTTAATATGGATGTATAGCACGAAGAAGCCTCCTCTGCATGTTTTATTGAAGTTTTCCATGGACAAGCTCATCATGCATGAAGTTTCATACGACATCTCGGCAGGACTGTCAGCTAGGCTGCACCGGAAGAAGAAGGCACCTTGGCCGACTCTTCCATTGTGGATCGGGTTGTATGAGATACGGAATCTCAAGCATGCAGATGTCGAAATAGAGGAGATTAAGAAATATCCTTTCGACACCCAATGACATAACTCATATGACCTTCATTGTTTGGTGAAGGATCACTGAGCGAGAGTACAGTTTTTGTGGATCCACGGGGCATGTCATTGGGTGGAGGAAGAACCATGGAGATATTTTTACAGCTTCTCCAGGCTCAATGAACCGGTTGGCATCACTGTGGAATGGTTAGAGAAGCAGCGTGAAGCAACATCCAAGAGACCACCAATAGTAGCAGCAATAGAGGTAAACATACTGGCACATGACAAAGGCAAGAGAAATATGTTCAACAACACAAAGGAAGAACAAAGCTGCAAGTTTAGAGCAGACCCACTTGTGCAGAAAGCATCTTTGGCAATAGAGGCGAAGAGGCAACAACACGACCATAGGACCACGCAAAGGCAGAGAGAAAAAAAAAGGACAGAGGAAACAATGAAGGAGTGGCATGAGTTGAAGGAGAAACTCTGGAAGAAACAAGAGCTACGCAGACAGGAGAAGGAAGCACAACAAGAACAAGTACAACAAGGGGTGCAACATGTACAGATAGATGAAATTGCACCCGTACAGGTAATAGACTCATCCGAACATATGGCACAAAGCAGACAAGGTGAGGAGTCGCAGGAGCAAGACTTCGCTCAAGATATTGAACAAGCACTTGAGCAGATGGATATGGATATGGAGCACCAAGAGTTAGAGCAAGACATCAACCTCATGCCTTACCACTAAGAGGTCAACCCACCAACTTCACTGAATCCGTAAGCAGAGCAAGTCCCAAGTGACCAAGGAGATATTGAGATCCTTGGAGACAATTCGGAGGGAGAGATGCACAACATATCATTTGACGAGTCCTAGCATAGAGTTGTGTAATCACGTAGAGTATCTACTCTGGATGACAACACATCTCTTGCACGGTTTCAAGAACGAGTGATCGTGTCTAATGTGCGCAAGCATCCAACAACATTGGTCAATGCTACCAGAGCAAATGTTGAAGCCACTACCTCGAGTGTTCACTTCTTGATAGCTAAGAACGAGGGAATGGCTAAGGAGTTACAGACGTCCAAGCAAGGAGGAGAACTAGCTATAGCATCTGCCCTAGCAGAGTTGAATAAGGCGATACTTGGTGAAGTATCATCCCTTGAGACAATCATATGGCCGTTGTATTCCAAGTTTGGTACTATGCATAAGGCAGCTGTCCATCTCAACGATTGGCAGTAGCGATGTGCTAGGAAGGCATGCATCTGGAGTTAGATTCGGAACTATGAATAACTCTTACAGCTCATCACTAGTTTTCAGGCTTCCCATGCATGGGTATTCAGAAGCATGGATGTTGTTGTGCATAAACATGCAATACCATCTATTGGGACACTCATTGAGGCAAAGATAAAGGCACAAGTCTGACTAGAGCTTGACTCGTACTTTGACGAGTTGATGCGCATAGCCACTAGCGCAAACTTAGGATCAATGCAGACACCATGCATTAGTATGTTGTTGGTCCAGTCGCACTCAAGACAATGATGCACATGTTGTTAGATGAGTTGGACAGAGGAGTGAGAGAAGTGTACCTGGATGCAACAGATGCAAGAGTTCTTTCCAGAAAGATGTCACCACAGAGTACACAGACACCATCACAGACTACCGAGCTTGGAATCAGTTCGTTATTTTCTATCATCGTGAGGATGTCAAAGAGTTGGTCTTCCCATAGTTTTCTGAGTCATAGTGATGTCTTGCATGGATTGCTCAAGCCTATTTTGTCTTACATGGGTACATGTGCGGATTGTATGTAACATCTTCTCAAGTTGGAGTTCAAGTGTCGATAGTTGAATGTAACAGTCATGTAGTAGTTGAAGAGTCATCAGGGTAGGTGAAGAGTCACAAAGGGGAATGTCAAGGGCCACCCCACCCTTTTCTATATATAGTCCCTCATAACACATTATAGAGGCTTTTGGTCAGCCAACCTTCCGATAGGAGTATCTTAGAGAAATATTGGAGAGTATTGTAACGAGCCTTGGCTTCTCCACAATGTTTAGCTAGTACATCTCTTTGGAGGAGCAGGCGACAGTGACTGTAACGTTTCATTGTTCGGACTAGTGGTCGGTCATGGTTGTACTGTATGATTAGAACTTTCACTTCTTAATATAACAGAGCCAACACGTTTCATGCATATGTTGTTATTGTATTTCAGCTAACTTGTTTACTCTAATGATATATGTATATGTTTTCTTACGCATGCACATATGGAATTTTCTGTATAAGTATGTATGAATCTTACGGAAATGTGTTGTTGTTTTAACCATCACTTTGGATTGTCAACTTACTTGCTTTCCAGTTTGTGATGCATCTTTTCTCGTGTGTTCCCTCTTAGCCACGTGCTTTCACAGGTTTCCAAGGGGTGCACTCACATCACCCTCCGTGTGTTAGAACCATTCATGCACCTTCCTTCACTTGTTGCATATGTCACACCCTCGTTACCAATAGGGATAGCTTACTTGCCTCTACGCACAATCGCGGTCAAGGCGACAACATACGACCCACTATTAGGACTCCTACACTAAATGGTCTGAGGTCTAGTTGGGACTTCTTACCAAGGAGATCCCCTGACATGTTGGTGGGTCCAACACCGTCAACATGTTATTATAGATCACAGATTGGCTATCTCGGCCTCCAATTATCAAGAATTTGTGAATAAAAAAAAAGTTCAGAAATTTCAATCTTTATATCAGAAGAAAATTAGTAGGCTTTCTTCCTTTAACGATTCTTCTATGTCTTATGAGAATATCAATCTTTTGAATTCCCTTGGTAATTTTCCTTCTATATCTTCATCATTCGTTTCCACCTCCAACCCTTATGATTCATTTTCGCTCCCTTCCTTTTCTCGATCTCAGTTACCGTTTCAACCTAATTCTTCTCTCTAAAAAATTTTCCTATGTCCCCCCATCCTTCCTTTATCAGTAGCTTTTGTTACGTCACCTTCTCCCTCTCCCAGTGAACCAAACCTCTCTTCTTGCGATGGAATCCCATCTTCGGACCCCCTTCTATCAACCTCACCTCTAAAACATAATAAACCCTCCAATCCCTGCCCCATGCCTTCCTCAATACCTTCCCCTCGGCTTTTCTCCAACCCTGATGGCTCTTATTCTCTTCCTTCATCACCCAACCCAAGGGCTTGGACTCTAATGACGCTGAGTTACCCAACATATCAAGGGATGCCATATTCCTCAGCATCCTCAATGTCTCCTATTTCTTTTCTATGGCATGTCCTTCCTTGTCTTGCGTCAATACTCATGCCTTCAATAATTCCCAGAACACTTCTCCCTCCCCGCATAATCACCCTGACCCCTTAAATGAGTCCAACCTAACCTCCTCGTCAATATGACCAATTGTGTTAATGCATTTTCGAGTCCCTATGCCTCTAATTATAAATATTTTAATATTTTGGATTCTCATTCTAAACATAATTTAAATTTAATTCTTATTTTAAATGCAACCCCCACCCTAAGTATAATTCTAACTCTAATTCCTCTAGCATTAATAATTCTTCTAATCTAAATTTTAATATTTCTCCTAATCTTAAATATGATATTTCTGATTCCATTGATAATTCTAAATTTAATTCCAAGCCTCTACCTCCTAATTCCTCTCCTCTGTCTAATCCTAACACCACCTATAATCCTAATAATTTTGATGTTAATTCCTTACATAATTCTTCATCCTCTTCATCCCCCCCCCGATTTCCCTGTTATCCCCCTCCTGTGGTTAACCTCTCCTCCGTTAAGCTTGATGCCCCCTCATTAAGCCTTCTTGAGAAAGGTTTTAACTTTTATCTTGTTCCTTGTGCCATTCCCTATGAGGATATTATTTGCTCCATTGAGACCAACTCCCACTTTCTACCCCCCCATTTAGAGGAAGAGCTTCGACAAGAATGTGGACGCATTCTTTGAAACTCAAATCTACCTAAGCCTAACCTTACTAAGGAGGAATTTTTAGCCCTTCGTCAACTCAATTTCAACCCAAACATTCTTATTCTTAAATTTGATAAATGTGATGTGTCGGTTGTTGTGAATTCCTCAAATTACCATCATAAGATGCTTGATCTCCTTTCCTCTTCTTCTTGCAGACCTTTAACTAAGAACCCCCTCCAATATATTACCAGCAAGGTCACCTAATCCATTAAAGCTTCATCCCTTGACCCTGCCATTTAAAAGCTTCTTATCCCCCTTAACCCCATTACCCCTAGGATTTATGGTCAACCTAAAATTCACAAGTAGGATACCCCCCTTAGACATATAGCCAGTGCTATAGGAGGTCCCACCCATGCGCTTTCCAAATTCCTTGCCAAAAAGATTCATCCATTTTTTGGTTATTCTACCTCCTTCATTAAAGACTCCTCTGATTTCATCCAATGAATCAAGAACCTTCAGCTTAATGAGAATGACATCATGGTTAGCTTTGATGTCATTTCAATATTTACCAAAATTCCAGTCCCTAAAGTCATTGATCTCATTTCCAAGCTTGTAGATCCTAAAACCCTTAACCTTATCAAAAAAAATCTTACCATAGCCTTTTTCTCCTTTGACGAGGTTTGTTATGAACAAACAGAGGGCACAACCATGGGTTCATCCCTTTCCCTTGTTGTAGCTAATATTTTTATGGAGCACTTTGAATCCATGGCGCTTGAGACCTTCCACCTTAAACCTAAATGTTGGAAGCAGTTTGTTGATGACACCTTTGTTATTTTGTCCCATTATATTCCTATGGTCCATGATCTCCTATCCCATCTCAATAACATCTCCCCCCACATCCAATTCACTATGGAGCTTGAAGAGAACCATTCCCTTCCCTTTCTATATGTCCTTGTCTCACTCCTCTCAGATGGTTCCCTCACTCGCCAGGTTTATCGAAAGAAGACTCATACCGATAAGTACCTACATGTTAACTCCCACCACCTCCTTGATCCAGGTGGATATTGGTGGCCACCCGTCTATTCCACTTGGACCCTCACCATTCTTTCTTTCAGTTTCCTTAATTGTAGCACAATTTACTATTTTTGGCAGTTTTTCGGGTCCTGAACTTCCGGAGCCGTTTTGAGGCCCTAAACGACATTTTTTGTCAAAATTTCTCAACAATTGATAGGGAAACCACATCGATTGTTGTAGTCCTCAAAGAGATATTTCTAGCGAGGTATCATACGCGTCAAACAGAGATAATATGACCAAGTTATGACCCTCGGAAGTTGGCTGCCCAACTAACCACAACGAGGCCCATAAACTCTTGGTGTTACATCTCCTTGGGTTAGGGTTTTGGTTGTTTATGGTGTTCTCTTATTGTTCAATAATAAAAAGTCCCTTAAACCTCATTGTAACTCAATTCAGAGGCATGTAGCCGCCACATCTCTTCTCAAAGATAAACTATCATCACCCGAGCTAGTCTTATTTCCATTCTGTTTGTAAGAATATTTCAGTATTTGATATTAAAAATGAAGTGTTATTTCTATTGCATCTTTATATTTATGGTTATATTTGTAATTTGTTGTGTTCCTGTTTAAATCCAGATCAATCCTACTAAAAAATATGTCGTTCTTAAACCCTTGTTACCTAAGCCATTAGAATATCCTCCTCCCAATCCTTTCCCAAGGAAAAATCCCATCTCTCCAAAGCTCTTAAATCTAATGGTTACTCCACTTCCTAGATCAACAAGACCTTCCACTATGTTTTCCATCCCCGTCCTAAAAACCTTCCTAGCACCCCTCCCTTAGCCAAAGTAACCCTTCCTTACATTCAAGGGGTCACCAACCATTTATCCAAAATCCTCTCCAAGAAGAACATCAAAACCTTCTTCAAACCCCAAAAAACCCTCAGCTACCTCTTCAAGTCGGCCAAGGATAAAAATGACCCTATGTTAGGCCCCGGAATCTATGAGATCCCTTGCTCCTGTGGAATGTCTTACATAGGACAAACCAGTATATCCTTAAAGCTCGGTCGAAAGAACATATCACTGACACCTTCCACAATCGCATTGAAAAATTTGTCATTGTTGAGTAGTCCCATAATACCAAGCACCTTATTAGCTTTGACAAAACCAAAATCTTAGCTTATGCCCCATTCCATTCCAACCAGGTCATTAGGGAAGCCTTTGAAATTGAAAAACATCCTAATAACTTTAATTGGGATGATGGATACCAATTAAGCCATTCCTCGAAACCCACCATCCATTTCTTATCATTTAAACTTTCACTCTAATTTAAGTTCTAATCCTTTCTAGTCCCTTCTTCCCTCTGCCCTCTTTTAATCCTTCTTGTTCCTATCCCTTTCTTGCTTCCTTACCCTCCCTTTCTTTTATATATTTTATCTTTTGTAGTATTATTCCCCACCCCTTTCCCTTATTTATAGGTTTCTTCTTATGATTGCTTTTTTCTTTTTACATCGTCATTTCTATTCCTATTGTAATATTTATCAATTTTATTATATTTGCTAATTAATTTTCCTTTTTCCAATTTAAACTATATTTAATATAATTAATAAAATAATACTATTTATCGATATTAATAATATACCATTCTTAACCATTTCAAAACATCTCTCTTTTTTTACTATTAATTTTAATTCATTTTATCTTTTTTTCTATTTTAATAATATTAATATAACTAATAATAATCAATGATAATATTAAATTATAAAACAATAATGATATTATAAGTCTTTACTATAATTAATATAATAATTATTATAATAATATAAATAATATCCATTTTTTACTTATTGACCATTCCAAATCAAAATTTAAATATCTAATTTAATTCATTTTAATATTTATTTATTTCTAAATATTTTTTCATTTCATTCCAAATCCTTATTTATAACTAATAAAAATATTGGTAATTCCAATAACAATAAATTTATAATCATAATTATATTAAATTTTAAATAATTAATTTTAATTTAATTTTAAAATTTTTGAATTCGAGTTGTCTTTAGTGTGATTTTTTGGAAACTTTTCCGGTGGATTTTTCTGGTCAAATTTCTCCAAAATCTGGCAGCAATTTATTGAAATCACAGGCTTGATGTGTTATCCATGCACAATCAAAGTGCCCTAAAGGTTTTTCAAGGTGTTGAATCCATATATGCACTGAAAAAAAACGAGTTTAAATAACACAAATCAAGATTTCACCTCAATTTTTTCTACCAGATTCAAGTACTGAAAAGTCCAAAAAATCGCAGTAAAGACAACTCCTTTTGAATTTAATTCTTTACCTAAAAAAAGTCTTTAATAAATTATTTTTTATTTTTCTCATTCTCTATAATCTTGGTCAAACACACTTCCCATCATCAGCGAAACTTCTTGTCCTTAAAGATGGATGAAATATTCCCCTGAAACGTGGAGCTCATCAAACAAAATAACAGATTACCAAAACATTTCAACAAACATTATGCTACTCACTATAAAAATATAAATACCAAAATTATTTTCATTATTTTTAAATATAAAAATTACATTTAAAAAATCTAATATTATATTTTATAAATTATATTGATTTTATTTTATCCTAAAAAAAATTAAATATTTCGATTACACGTTTGAATGTATTGTCTAGAATGTTTAATAAAAAAAATTGTATTATTCACCTACTTTCAGTACTATGATGAGTACTATGTTATGGCTTTTCTTATTTCCACCTTTATAGCATTATAAATGCTATCTGACATGTAAGGGGAATAGTCATCGCCTTCTAAGGGGAATAGCCATCACCTTCTGAGTGACAGCACGTGGAGAGAGAGGGCGAGCATGGAGTAAGGTTTGAATGAATATACACTAGTTTTTTAGCCTTCTTGGAGTCCAATCTATTTCGCTTCACGCAATGAATGAAGCCATATGTACTCCAGTGCCTTTTTGCTTAAGAGGAACTAACAACCTGTGACAAGATCTCGATGACTAATTTTTGGATATGTGGAAGTTCCCCCCCACATTGGTTCCACCAATCAATTGGACTTAATCTGGTCTTGCCCCGCATATAATCAATATCAACACTGAAACCCTTTGCTCCTACAAAATGAGCAAACCCTTCACGAACTCGAATCCCAATTTCAAGATCTACAGAAAGTTTTCTAAAAACTTGTTTACATCCTTGTGAGAGTTTTGGGTCTTTGTTTGGTGCAGTTCTTTCTAGATCACTTAGCAACTTTGGAGAATAATATTTTGGGTTCATTGCATAGGCCAAAAGGTGCAATGGGATGGTCATCTTGTTCCATTTTTTGGTCAATATATCTTTTACTTTGTAAAAGACTTCATTTGAGTCATTCTCCTTGGCATTTATAACCTCTCTTATCTTCTTTATCATGGAGTCAATGTAGTCATACACCTCTCCCAAATTAAGCATATCCGCGTCAAACATGTGGAGAAAATTCACAATTGGCTTAGTAAATGCCAAGAGGTACTCGACCCTATCCCACCATTCATCATCAACAACCAATCTTGTCATTGCTTGTGCTCTTTCAAATTGTGATTGCCTCCATTGATTCCAAAGAGAACTGCATACCATTGATTGTAATGCTTCTTTCATTTGCATAAGCCTTGTTAAGACTAATGTGAGAAACAAAATGAGTTTCAACAACCTGCAAGTGTCAATGTTTCAATAAATTAAAAATCATAATTGATTGAATACCTATTATGATTCACGAATCATGACATTTAAGAATCCAATTTACATATTTGAATTTCGAGTCATAAAAATTAGAATTTATGAAATAAACTTTAAAGTTTAGGTACCTTAAGGAGCTCCAATTTCGCAACTTCCCTGTAGATGCCTTGGGACATGTGGTGGTTTGTGATGAATGCTTGAATCTATTTTGTCTCTTCAAAAATAAATTAAATCCACTCAATTTGCTTCCCCATTTTGCTCAACATGAGGTTCAATGAATACACAACACAAGGGGTCCAGAAGATGTGCTGATATTTTCCTTCAATAATTAGGCATGTAGCTCTGCACACAATTGCATTATCAGTGATTACTTGAACAACATTTTCTGGCCCTACCATTTCAATTGTTTCAATCAAGATGTTAGCAATGAATTGGGAATCTTTCAGATGACCCTCACAATCCATTGCCTTCAAAAACATTGCCCCCTTTGGGCTCTAAGCAATCACATTAATCAAAGGCCTATTCCTTTGATCTTTCTATCCATTAGAAATGAAGGACGCCCCTAAAAAGTGCCATGAATTACGAATGGGGCTTAATTTAGCTTCCAAATCTAGCTTCTCAACACTCAACATTGTAGTACGAACCTTCTCATATCCAGGGCTTTTGTACCTCTCTGGGGCTTCATTCACTGCTTTAATCATTTTTGCCCAATAAGGAGATCGCACAAGGTTAAAGGGAAGCCTCGTGTCAGCTTCCAGCCTAATAGAATGACTTAGCTTTTCAAGGATTATGATAGAAGAATGTAAGGAGATTCTTAATAATTAAGCAATCAGACAAACTTCTTAACAACTAGGGAAATTTGGATGTGTGTAGAAGATTTCTACAACCCAACAATATATATTCAAAAGGAAACTGAAGGCTAAACTGAAACCAATTTTAAGAGGAGCTATTTCAGACAGATAGTCCAATAAGCTAATGTCTTTTAATGGCTATCGGAATGCATAAAGAAAAAACTAGTCAAAGAGGAGTTATCTTGGACAAAAAATCCAATAAGCTAATCTTTTTCTAAAGGTTATGATTTTACAGAGGATTTCAGAGATATTGAGGCTTAATCTACACTTACGCACACTTTCATATAAATGCTTTGAACATGTGTAGAAATAAGATATGAAACACTAGAAAGACATACTAGAAAACACAAAATTTTGTCACATTGGAGCCGAAAGGCTTTCGTTGGAAATATTATAATAGAAGCTATTACAAAGTGAAGAGCCTTGGCATCAAAAGCCCACACACAATACTTCAATTGATGAAGTATTTATACAATTTTCTCACAAAATATCTTGATAAAAATATCAAGAGCTATTACAAATATCTGAAAACTGTATTACAAAAATAGAACACAAATAAAAGTAACTAAAACTATTTGAAGAGAGAGGTGGAAATAGGAAAAGCTCTATGTTATAATAAAATATTCTTTATAATTCATATTCTACCGTTTCTATCCATGTTGGCACTTGACCCATGAGGCTTTGACTTAAAAGAATTATAACATGCAACCCCTCCACCATCCTACCTTCGCCACGCATGCTTTCATGGCAACTTCATGTTGTACTTTTCTCACCATGCACAGAACCAGTCTGAAAAAACTTGTGAAACCCTTTATAGAATGATCGTCTCGGTCCGAAGCATCTTCGGTGGGAGGAATTCGACCATTTTTATCGCTACCTACAGGAAGAGGCCATGTTTAGGAGCCCAGTTTTTGGTCTCAGAAAAAAACAACCAAACGCAGTCGTATGAAACCTGGACACATTTCTCTGGTACACAATTTCTTCATGTTATCTCGTTCCTTTTGGGCTTTGGAGCCCTAATGTGGTGACACATTAGAGGTACCCCGAGGTAAGTTATCTTTCAAAAATCAAACTTATGTTAACTTTGTGGGGATTAAAAATATGAGAAAAGAGAAAAGAAAAAATAGGGGTGAAAATATTTACTATATGAGATGCCAAAAAAATTTATATGGGGATTAAAAATATGAGAAAAGAGAAAAGAAAAAGTAGGGTGAAAATATTTACTATGTGATATACCAAAAAAATTATATGTTATAAAATAATATAATAAAAAATGTATTTTAAGAAGTAACAAGTCTAATAGGTAGGGTCGTTGCTTAGTATCTATTTTTTTATGCAAAATAATTGATAGCGGAAATATAAATTTTCTCTCATGCTCATGCATAAAGATCTTAATTTTTATTATTATTAAAACTTATGATTTGCAAGGTTCCATTTTGTAAGCAGCATTATAATAGTTTAGTTCTTCTTCAATTTTTGAATTTATGTTCCGACTTTAGAATAATAAGACAAATTTTCAAAATATTAAAACAAATAAAATTCTGCAACTTGTCCTGACAATGAACCATACTGGTTGGTTCAAAACGCGTCGACAAATGAAATATTATGTGATTTACGCCGAAAAATCTCTCATAAACAAATAAAATTGTTAAAGTTTTTAAGTAGGGAGATTTTTATAGTTGAATTCACAAAGCTAAGATTTAGTGAATGTTTAATTAAAACAGTGAAATTTCTATTTTGCATTAAAATCATTTATAACAAAAAATTACACAACAAATGCATCAATTGGCTTTTGTTTGTTGTCTATATTCTTAAATAACTAATGCATCTACAAATATTTATAAGTCTTCACCTTGCATTATTTGACAACTTGATATTTCAAGGTCTTATATGACTCCTACACAAGTTGCCCATAAAATCATGTTAGCGATTAAAAGTAGGTAAAAATGTTTGAAAGAAAAACATTATATAATATTAAAGGAACACATAATTAATTATGAAAATGCATGTTGATTTAGGGGCATAACAAAGAGCTATAAAGATTTATAATGGAAGAGAAATTGTTTTTCTTATCAATCATTATATTATTTTCAAATATGTTATTAGTAAAAGAATAGGTAAGGTTTAAGCATTTTGTATTTTTATGAAAAAGGCAATAGAAAAATATTTATAAGTATTGGGAGACTTTAAGTTAATAGATTAGATGGACAATAAATGTAAAATTGAGACTATAATATCAATTCCAAATAGAAATAAATCTATAAAGGTAAAAAACAATTTGATATATATATATATATATATATAATATATATATATATATTATATATATAGTATCAACTCAAATGTTTATTATCTATCTAAATAAGTTGTATTAATGTAGAAAGAGACTCAAATGCAGTAAGAGTTTAGAGGAAGAACTTAGATTGCATTTACAAAAAATCTATTTATATTGATATAGGAAGTGAAAGAAAATCACAAATGTGTTTGTTGGATTTTTTTGTAGTTGTTGCAATAGTATTGGAGTCCTAGTAGTAAGGTTTAAAAGAGATTTTGTTAAAGATTTCTCATTATAACTTAGGAATATTTTTTTTAAGTAATGACATAATATTTTTAGATATTTTTCTTATATTACGTAGATAATATATGTTAATATTATAATATAAGTGATCTATATATATAATTTACATTTAAAATTTCATATATATATATATATTATATATATATTAGATAGATATTATAAACTACCAAAAAAATATTATAAACTAAAATGTGATTGTTAAAAATTTTTTCAAACTTTAGCAAATTTTGTAAATTATTTTCAAAAAGCTACACATTAATTAAAATCAAACATGAGTTTGACTTTTAATTATATATATATATTATTTTTGGATTTGATGTTGTACGTCTTTTCATAAATATTGGGATTTGATGTTGTATACTATTATGATATTTGGTTGCATATTAATTTTTTTTTATTTTTATTTTTAAAATAATTTTTATTTAACCTCATAAAATTAGTCATTTCATTTCTATAAACTAATTAAAAAATAGATATTCAAACTTCAAAAATTTCAAATTTTCACTTTTACTTTCAAAATATTCAGTTTAATAATTATTTTTTCAACACTTTATAACATTCATTATAAAATATTTTCAAAATTTTCAAACTAAATGAAAGTCAAAGTGTTTTGACTATAAAGGATTACAATATAACTTGTTATAAGCAGGTATAATGAAAAGTATTTAATTATTTTTTTAGGAAATACATAAGAATATTTATAATCAAAGAGTTATTAATAAAGAAGTTTTTGACCTTTTATGGATAGAATATTGAAGTGTTTTATTGAAACATTAAAATTAGAAAAATAGGTGAAGTTTAAGGTGTTACTATAAGAGGATTAAAATTAAAAGGGGATTATAAAGAATATGTGTGTGTGAATAATTAAGGAGTTAAAGGGATTAAAAAATAATAATAATAACAAAGATGAATTCTACATATAAGTCAACATTTTAGACTAAATGTCCATTTTGTGAAACAAAATTATGTATTGGTCGATTCTTAAAAATTACAAAATATGTTGTTCAATATGTCGAGAAGTATTTTTTTATGGAAGAACATCAAGTTAATACACAGACATAAACAAAAATATTACGTGGAGAATTTGCACAACTTGAACAAAAAACAAGACATCATAAAAGAAATATAAATATCTCAAAGATTTGTTTTACGAAAAATCAACAAAAAAATATGGGGAATTTTTTGTTTAAGGAACCATAGTAAAAAATTACTTGCGAAGGTTAAGTAGTCCAAGTATACAAAGCAAAAATTGGAACAAGAAAATGAGACTTGTCTTGAGAAGAAATTCAATGAGAATCTATCGGAGAAGAAGGAGAAAATTTGCACCTAAAAATAATTAATCAAAGGTTATTAGAACAAATGAGAGTTTTAAAAGATGAAAATTTTGAACATCAAAACACTGAAAATAAGGTTTATGAATTAAAAACTGAAGAACTCTTACGTCTCGGAAATCTTAATCAAAGTTTACTAACTCAAATTTAGAAACTTAAAAATGATAATAAATTGTTGAAAAACAAATTATAAGAACTTATCATGAAAGAAGCATCGAAGTCTTTAGACGTTACAATCTACGTTAAAGAAAAGGGAACAAACATTGATATAGATGATATCATTATTTAGAATGATTCCAGTCCAATTGAGTAAAGACATATTCAAAAGTTGCAATTCAAACGATGGAAATCAAGTGAAGATCCAATGATTAACCAATCACCACCTATGCATAAAATAAATCATATAACTCAAGTAAATCAAGAAATTGCCACAAACAGGATAAGGGGAAATCGGTTCACAAAAAGTCCTTATCGACACCCAAACCATAAAGCAGACATCTCAACTAGTATATATATCCATATCACTCAGACTAGAAACAAATGACTTATGTTCAAAGAATATCGATGAAAACATATCCAATCTTGTGATAACAGTTCATCCCAAGTTTCCCATAACTTTGAGATTCCACAAAAATTTAATTTGGGATGGTTAGATCATTTCATAGTATGACAATTTTGTACCACACTCAGAAGTTCATATCATCTTGTATCGTCTAAGATGTGAATTTTGAGAATTGAGAAAGATGAGAAGACATTACGAGATAGAAAAATATATCAAGCATTGCCATCAATAAGCTCTGAGGACAAAGATTTTCTAAATGGGAGAGCAATGTTATGAAAATAAGATATAACTAATAAATAGTAAATAATCAGCATATTGAAGAGACATGTCTTAAATGACATGATTATTCATGAAGGGGCGCCTTGTCTAATTGATGCAGGAGCATTTAGCTCAACTTCATTATTGTATTCTAGTAGACATAGGAGGGTCTTGTGTTTCAAGGAAGTTGGTTTCCTAAGTATTGAATCAATGTAATTATTTAATGTTTTGAGTGATTCTAATGAGAATAGGAATTAATTGAATATTGTGAGGCATAATTGTAAATGTTCTCGAATGTAGGACAACATGAGAGATTTAGGATAGTTGAGTGATGAGAGGATTGAGAATTGATTGTAAATCTTAGATTAAGAGTTAGTTCATGATTTTGTGGATTTGAGAGAATCCTTAGGGATGAGAAAGAGATTTTAGGATTTCGTTGAGAAGCTTATGGATCTAAACCAGGAATTGGTTTTAGAATCCCTTTTTGTATAAATGTAAGCCTAAAAGGCATAGACAAGGGTAGATAGAGAGAGTAGACAGATATTTAGAGAGTTAGATAATTAGATAGATTGGTGTGTTTGTAAGCCTACGGGAAGATGATGAAATAGAGGCCATTAATTAGAAGATCAGGCCAAGGAGAGACAGAGAGTCTCATTATGTAATTGTTTGTTGATATATATATATATATATATAGAGAGAGAGAGAGAGAGAGATTCAAATTCCAATTTGTATAAGTGTGTTATCAAATATTGAATGATGAATGAATGAATTAACATATTCCGTGTAACATAGAGTTGCAGGCGAAGTTCGACGGTTACATAGAGAAATACATGAAGAGGAGGATCATAATGGATAGTTGAATCCATTAGAGGGATCAAAGTCAAAGCTCAAGAGGAAGTGCGCAGTGGAACATTCGAGGGACCAAAATCTTGAAGAAACTTGAAACCATAGTGGACCACTGAAGTAATAGCGTAAAAACATAAGTAAACAGAGTAGTAGAGGAGTAAAGTGTCAATGCACAACAACCATTAGATCTCATAGATCAACGGCCAGGATTAAATCGCAAGAGTGGAAAAATCGGGATTGCATCACAATCTTTCAAAGGGAGGAAGCAAAGTGCGATTGCGACATGCAATACATAGCCGGACCCAAAACCTTATCAAATGTAACCTAGAACCCCATCGGGTCCAAAATACATGTCGAATCAGAGTTTTAAAGTGGAAGAGTCAAGTGCAAGGATCAAGCGATAGCCAATAGCGATAGATTGGAGGCATCGATGATCGGAGATCGAAGGAGGGACAACGCAGCAGAAGGTTTGATATGGAAGGGCGGAACCGACGATATATGAATGCAGGTGTATAATATTTGAGATCCACATATGTGTTTCAGAGTGGAATTTCAATGTAATTCTATGTATTACGGTTAAAGTGGGGTCCCAGTCTTTTAATGTAAAATTGGTGTTAAACAATTCTGATAGTCACATATCGGATGTGGAAGGGGTGATATGAGTCATATAAGTGCAGAGGACTGCGATGAGCGATTGCAATAAAGGCAAGTCTTGGGAACTATGCAAAGGCTTATGAAAGGCAGAAAAAGGCATGATTTATGTGGTTTTATGTGATATCTATTATAAAGTGTTTATAATAGTATTAAAGCGTCGATAGCGATTTGTGGGTTAAGCCTATGTATGACCCAAAGTTTAATAATGGTTTAGGGGGTTGGATTATATATGCTGGCCTAAGGATTAACGAGGGTTAATGCAAAGGATGGATCGAGGGACAAACTGTGGTTAGTTTTTTTGATAAACCATTTCACCAAGTATTAATAAAAGGGCACATCGAAGTGACTAGGGTAAGCTAAGAGATTGGTAAGAGGAACACTAATCTTGATATTTCTGCATTTTGATAGAATGTTCAAATTTTGAGAAAAGTAGAGCAAGTGATTTATGGCCAATGAATCTGTATAATTGGAATTGTGAAATGTTTGAAATTGAAATTGGAGAAGAACAATTAAGTTCTTAGAGGCAGGTGAGTAAGAATTAAGAAGAGACTACATAAACTTAAAGAATCTATTGCAATGTTTTGAAGAATGGAGATTCACTCGGATGTGAAGAGTGGGTGGAGAAACCATGCAGGTATTGTTTTATTTAACTCTGATTTGAGTTTTGTTGGATAAAGAAATAGATTGAAGATTTATAGTTGCAACTAATGAAGTATCTTAGCAAAAGAAGATTGACAAGTCTTAAGAAGTAATAATGAAAGAAAATGGTAAGGATTTTTGAGTGGAAGAAAACTCAGCAAAGGAGAAATTGTTGCTGATAGTTAATCTTTGCCAAGATAAAGCTGAAAGATTGGAAGAAAGAATCAGATTCTAAATTTGATTGATAGTAGTTGAATGTTGAGAATTTGTGCAGTGGAAGCATGAAGATCTGCTGAAACAATTTTGTAGAAATGGTGGAATCCTAAAGATAGGTGAAGGTATGCAAATTTTTCTAATGATTAACAGATATTGAATGAATGAAATTTTAGAGCAGGATTATAGTAGTTAAACTGTAAGAGGGACTTTGTAAGTTCTTAAAGTAATAGAGTTTGAAGATACAGCTGAAGGCTAGTGGAAAGAACAATCCATTCAAAAGTGTAGGTGAATGGGCGGACAATATTAGATAGAGATCTTAAAGGTGAGGTGATATTTCTTATTTTAATTTGAATTGAAGATTGGAGAGTTGTGGTCTTTATATTGATGCATAGGTAGCAACAGAGGAAGGTGAGAAGATTGCAACAACCTAGAGTGGGGAGTGGTCAATGGGTTCCAAATGAAAGAACCAAAGAAATGCCAACAGACTAAGCTCAGAAGAGAGAAGCTTAATGAGGCATATGTAGCAAGAAGGAGACTTGTTACTGCAGGGGTGTTGTTGCAGCTCACAAAGATAATTCCATAAAGAATGTGGTAGAATTTCTAAGGGGGTAAATGAAGCTAGTAAGAGTTTCTAAGTGAAATCAAAAATGTGGCAGAACCTTGAGGAATTCCAACAGGGATTAGATAAAGAGGACAATTGTGTTCTTAGAAGATGCAAATGAGTTGAAGCCTAGAAGGAGCAAAGAGAATTGCTCAAAGGAGGTTCCAGAGATAGAGAACCAATTGCTTGACAAAAGACCAAGTACAGGGGAGAGCTTGGTGAGGTAAGTGGCAGCAGGGCAGACTTGTTGTTGTGGAGGCTTTAGTGCAACTCATAGTGAGTGAGTGAGGAACTCATAGAGATGGAGAGGATGATGACTAGTGGCAGTCATAACAGAGGTTCTGAAAGAGATCACAACAGAGGAAAAAAGGAGAAGGATGCCAAGACAAATGGCATGAGAATGAGTGATGAAGAATATGATAGAGAAATGGCTGAGATATCAGTTCAGCTTGAAGTGTTAGTGGAGATGTTTTAGGGAAATGAAGCGGACAAGAAATATGATTACGTCATGAGAAAGAAAGTGAAATGGAAGAGGCTACAAGAGAAGAGGAATCAACAAGTGAATATGCAATTAATAAAGGAGCTAAGGGAGCTTTAACAGATTATAGATGCCAAATTGAAGACAGAGAGGCTCGAAAGAATTGAGCTACAACAAAAGGGAGATACTGAAGAAGATGTTGAAGTTTCGAAATGTGAACCAGAACGTGGACCATTACTTTTTGAAAGTGATGAAGAGCTAGAGGAGTTGGATCATATAAATGATTCAAAGCCGCCAGAAGACTTGATGACTAAAGCATCAAATGAGACTGAAAGGTCTTGTATTTTTAAAATTAATGATTTGTGTATGATTGCAGGTTTGGAAGAAGATAGGCAGTCTTTTAAAGCTGTCAAAAACATGAAAGAATACCTTCCAAAAGATGAACGTTTTGAAGCAGAATATGACAAGGAGGTTGGAAAAGAATCAGTTCACTACAAAGGACAATTGCTAAAAGACATCATTGAAATAGATGATGAGGAGAGACTAGATGATAGTCTCAAGAGTTCTTTGAGTTTGAATCAGCATATTGATACGTTGACAGAAGAAGAAAGACCAGAGCAGCATACTGAAGTGTTGCCAAAGGAAAAAGAGGTACAAAGGCCTTATATTTTTTATTATGATGATTGTCTTATAAGTGAAGATTTTGTTGCAGAAACTGGAACATATTTGGCACAGGTGGACAACCAAATGAAAGAAGAAGAGGAAGAACATCTACTGAAGGATGTTAATGAAGATTTAGCAGAGGAAGAAGGACCATGTGATGATGGGTCAATCACAAATGAAGAAATAGGAGATTGTGTAAAATTTCCAAAGTTTACTTCAAGTAAAATCATTGAGTTATATAGAGAATTAGACTTTCAAAGGAGGAAGTTAGAAGAGTAGAGGATAAGTGTTCAAGATAAATTGTTGAAGAAGGATGACAAAGAAGTTGTCACAAATAATAATCAAGAAGAAGTTGACAGGTACAGAAAACAGAAGTAGGAAATTGTTCTGAAAGACAATATAGCAGCAGCTAAAAAGGTGCAAGATAACAGTAAAGAAGAGGGTAAGGATGAAAATGAGGTGATCGGGATAAGTGAAGAATAAGAAAAAAGGAGAATTCATCAATCAAGAGATGAAAGCAATCAAAAAACTGAGGATATACTGGATAGAGAAATTGAGTTGATAAGAAGGTTAATGATGAAAGTGTCTCAGAAGAAGACAGCGGCAAGAAAGGAGAGGAGTAACAATAAGAGGAAGACAACATTAGACTATGAAAGCAGGGCAAGTGGAGTATTTCAGCATAAGGTATGAAGACCTGGAAAACAACAGTAATAGAACAATGGACAAGCAAAGACAAGTTACAAAATAAAGTCTAGGATCCAAGAGGAATCAATTATCCAGACTTATGACCAGGAGGTCATAAATTTTCTTACTTGGGGAGTCTAATGTAGGAGAATTCCACTCAACATCATTATTGTATTCTAGTAGACATAGGGGATCTTTTGTTTCAAGGAAGTTGGTTTCCTAAGTATTGAATTAATGTAATTATTTAATGTTTTGAGTGATTTTAATGAGAATAGAAATTAATTGAATATTGTGAGGCATAATTGTAAATGTTCTCGAATGTAGGAGAACATGAAAGATTTAGGATAGTTAAGTGATGAGAGGATTGAGAATTGGTTTTAAATCTTAGATTAGGAGTCAGTTCATGATTTTGTGGATTTGAGAGAATCCTTAGGGATGAGAAAGAGATTTTAGGATTTTGTTGAGAAGCTTATGGATCTAAACTAGGAATTGGTTTTAGAATCCCTTTTTGTATAAATGTAAGCTTAAAAGGCATAGACGGGGGTAGATAAATGGGGTAGACAGAGATTTAGAGAGTTAGATAATTGGATAGATTGGTGTGTTTGTAAGCCTACGGGCAGATGATGAAATAGAGGCCATTAATTAGAAGATCAGGCCAAGGAGAGACAGAGAGTCTCATTATGCAATTTGTTTGTTGATATATATATATATATATATATATATATATATATGCACAGAGATTCAAATTCCAATTTGTATAACTGTGTTATCGAATATTAAATGATGAATGAATGAATTAGCATATTTTGTGTAACAGAGAGTTGCAGGCTAAGTTCAGCGATTACACAGAGAAATACATGAAGAGGAGGATCATAATGGATCGTTGAATCCATTAGAGGGATCAAAGTCAAAGCTCAGGAGGAAGTGCACAATGGAACAGTTGAGGGACCAAAATCTTGAAGAAACCCGAAACCATAGTGGAACACTGAAGGAATAGCATAAAAACATAAGTAAACAGAGTAGTGTAGGAGTAAAGTATCAATGCACAGCAACCATTAGATCTCATAGCTCAACAGCCAGGATTAAATAGCAAGAGTGGAAAAATCAGGATCGCATCGCAATCTTTCAAAGGGAGGAAGCGAAGTGCGATTGCGACATGCAATGCATAGTCGGACCCAAAACCTTATCAAATGTAACCTAGAACCCCATCGGGTCTGAAATACATGTCAGATCAGAGTTTTAAAGTCGAAGAGTCAAGTGCAAGGATCAAGCGATAGCCGATAGCGATAGATCGGAGGCATCGGTGATTGGAGACCAGAGGAGGAACAACGCAACAGAAGGTTTGATATGGAAGGGCAGAACTGACGATATATGAATGCAGGTGTATAATATTTGAGATTTGCTTATGTGTTTCGGAGCGGAATTTCAATTTAATTCTATGTATTACAATTAAAGTGGGGTCCCAGTATTTTAATGTAAAAGTGGTGTTAAATGATTCTGATAGTCGCATATCGAATGCGGAAGGGCTGATAAGAGTCCTATGAGCATGGAGGACTGCGATGAGCAATTGTGATAAAGGCAAGTCTTGGGAACTGTGCAAAGGCTTATGAAAGGCGGAAAAAGGTATGATTTATGTGGTTTTATGTGATATCTGTTATAAAGGGTTTACAATAGTATTAAAGCATCGATAGCGACTTGTGGGTTAAGCCTATGTATGACCCAAAGTTTAATAATGGTTTAGGGGGTTGGCTTATATATGCGGGCCTAAGGATTAACGAGGGTTAATGCAAAGGATGGATCAAGGGACAAACTGTGGTTAGTTTGTTTGATAAATCATTTCACCAAGTATTAATAAAATGGACTTAACCCATTGTTCATTTATAATGAATATTTGACCGGTATCCATATAAATTCCTAGGCAGAAATGGTTTATGCATAGGTTTATGCATACTGTGGGTAAAGCAGGGGTAACCTTGCATCACTAATGTATAATCAAGGCCCTCGTTCATAACATATCATATCTCTTGTACATTTAATACTCTTAGATAAATATTGTTGTCATATTATGGATATTACCATATTCTAGATATTCTAAATATTCCTCTAAGTACGAACTCAGTTTGTTACATATAACCCTTGTGAGATGTTCCCTTTACGAAAAATATAGTAAATAACATAGGTGACTTAAAACAACTAAAATACGCAAGGAATAATAACAACATGAAAATAAACACAGACAAAAGTAACAAAATCACTGAGCCATTTTATTATATCATGAAAAAAGAGTACATAAAAGAAGTGATGATGGAATCTGGTCTTGCCAAGAAAGCAGAGAACTACCCATGAATATCTATCTGACCTAGTAAGTGTATGATATATATTACATGCATGACTCGGTAAATGATTTTATGCTAACTGTTGGATGTAACTGATGATGATTTGCTTGAATATCACTTGATCCAACTTGAAACTCCACCCACAAACTCCTCCACAAAAACCCATAAATGATCTACTCAATTGCCGAGGGTTCCACACCTAGCAAAACCCAGCGTATGGTCCATGTTGTGTAGGTAAATCCCCTCTGCGGACAAAGGCGATCCCACTAGCCTAAATGGGGTCTAGCAACAATCGAACAACGCTAACACGCAGGTTCCTAATTGCAAAGTAAAGGCCAATGATGAGAGCCTACCTCGAATCCAACGCTTATATTCATAGAAGGGTCGTCGCTTCCGTTCCTTCACATCAACTGGTCACAATCCTCATGATCTTCATGAACAAACACCTGCACATGCAAAGAACAAGACAAATACAAGCATAAAATCTGACAAATGCAACTATGTATCAGTCAGAAAGGATACAACTCAAACATCATAATAAAGATACATGAGTGGAACCATAATGATAGTCGTCTATTGTTATTGATAAACAAAAGAGAATAAAACCAAGTTCTGACGTCAAATCCTCCTTTGGCTAGGTGAATCAACAACACATGCCTTGCAAAGCTTGTAAGGGATGGGAACAAGCCTCTCTCTCCTTGATTACTTGGACATGGATTTCCTCCTTAAATATTTAGCCTCATAGGGCTACACAAGACCTCTTGCAAGATGAGCTTAGCAATTCTCAGACTTTGGGACTTAGATTTGGGAGCTTGAAAAGTAGAATTACTAACTAGCTTGTCAAAGGGGAAAGAACAAGCTTATATAGAGGTAGGAGGAGTAGATAAGACCATCCACTTGATTCATGTGATTGTCCTTATCATTAGGAAGCTTCCATGAGAGGTGGAGAACTACTTCCCTCCTTGGGAGATACGAAGCCCAACTGAACCAATTCAAACTGGAATTAGTTCATGGATAAGGTGGAAGGAACCTTCGGAAGTTTGTTTGTTAAAAACTTTACCCAACTGGGTTGGCGCTAGTGTGACTCTGAGATAGAGTGGCAGCTGGCGCGCCCTCTTTGGAGGATTTCTCCCATTGGCGTGAGTGGTACACTGTGGAACAGCGCCAATGGAGAAAGGGCTATATTTTTGGGTATTTTACAGAAGGTGTCTTCAGGGCATATGGAGTACATACTTTAAGGGATACAAAGCAGGTGTTTTCAAGTTATGTCACTTCTCACAGGTCCTGGAATAGGTCCTCCAATGTATGGGAGAAGAGGTAACAGGGATGGTGACAAAATATTGTGTAACAGATGCCCCCTAAAGCATGAAGCCCAAGAGAGAGAGGGGTGAAGTGCTTTACAAGAACATGGTCAACTGAAAACACGGCCGCCGGAGAACCTGCACGAAGTACAACTGATAGTTCAAATACATGATGTACATGGTATGGGCGCATCCATCCATAGCATAGTACATAAAAATCTGGATCCCAGGTATGGACGCAGCCATCCGATGAGGATCAGTGAATAGACTCAGGGATGGTCGCAGCCATCCAATGAATGAGTCATGTAGTGATTATAATAATCCACAAAATGCAGCCTGGATCTCAACATACAAAATCCAGGGTCTTGCGCTCCAACTCGACCCGAACAAAGTACAAGTTCAAGCATGCGAATATAGGAGTCAAAGTCACACGTGCGAGAACATCGTCTGATTACCAGTCAATGATGAAAATTGTGAACATACGCGAGAGGTACCACCAATAATGAAAATGGTCCTCAAGGTACTATAGGTACAATCCACGGCGTGCGAATCAGTGAGCCGGTGTTGAACACCCGTAGAATCATCCGATCCGAGGCCAATGATGAAAACCTCGCGTCGAACACGAAGAACCTGCCATTGAGGCATGCAGGTTCCAAGGTACCTGAAGGGAGTCTCTATGTTATGCTTCTTAACCTGCAAAGAAATACCGAACCGAGAATATGCGAGAAAAATACCCAGAACACAAAATATGCGAAGAAAATATACCCAGAACACAGAATAGCAATGATTTTATTACTCAGAGAGAAATGTTCACAGGCCTCTTCGAGGGGGCAACCTCCAATAGAGCAGAGCTCGATTACAAAAACAAGACACGATACTCCTCGCAGGGAGTCTCTATCCTTTATATATGACTCATACATGCAATACCACGGGTCAATACCGTGGGTTTTATTAATACCATCTATCTAATACTACCGCCCATTTACCCTTTATTTAATACTACCGCCCATTTGCAACTAACTGTGGTCCCTTCATTAATTTCGGGTTAACCACTTACAAATATTAATATGGGCTTTATTGACTCTTGACTATGACGTGATCCCATGACATGAATAAGGGGGTTAGGGTGGGACCCTAACATTCCCTCCCCCTTAAGACTAGCCTTGTCCTCAAGGCTGAAGCTGCGGAAACTGCTGAAGAATAGTGGCTGGTTCCCAAGTTGCATCTTCCGGAGAGGTGTCTTTCCATTTGACGAGGACCTCTTTAATCATGCGGCCACGCAGGTGCTTGTCTCGTGTGTCTAGAACCTGTTCCGGTTGAAGCCAGATTGACCCTTCCTCGTCCAATTCCGGTAGACTGGTTTGAACTCGGCAATTGTTCCCAATCACTTTCTTGAGGCACGATACATGGAAAAATGGGTGGATTTTTGTTGTAGGTGGCAAAGCCAACTTGTAAGCCACTTCTCCAATGCGCTGAAGTACTTGGTATGGTCCATAGAATTTTGGAGAGAGCTTTTGACAACCCTTGTCTTTGAGTGATGTTTGCTTATAGGGTTGTAGCCTCAAAAAGACCTGATCCCCTTCTTGAAATTGGTGCTCTGAGCAATGTTGGTCAGCCTGTTGCTTCATACGGTTCTGAGCTTGATGAAGATTCTCGCGCAGGTTGGCGAGCATGGTCGCGCGGTGTTGTAGGAGTTGATCCATGGCTTGTACTTTGGAGCACCCCGTGAGATAAGAAGTAGGGGAAGGCGGAAGTTGACCATAGACTGCTTCATAGGGAATCATTTTGGTGGTGGCATGATAGTTGGTGTTATACCACCATTCCGCCAGAGGTAACCACTGTACCCAAAGGTTTTGCTTTTCTGAAGTGAAACACCTAAGGTAGGTTTCTAGACATTTGTTGACTGCTTCGGTTTGACCATCTGTTTGCGGATGATATGAAGTACTGAGTTTGAGTTGAGTGCCTTGTATTCTGAAGAGTTCCTGCCAAAAATTACTGGTGAAGATTGGGTCGTGGTCGGACACAATAGAAGTGGGCATGCCATGCAATTTGAAGATCTTATCCATGAAAGTTTGGGCCACCAACGTTGGTGTAAATGGTTGGGGTAGGGCGCAGAAATGAGCATACTTCGACAGTCGGTCCACAACCACCATGATCACTGACTTGTTCCCAGACTTTGGAAGACCTGTAATGAAATCCATGGAGACCTCCGTCCAAATTGACGGCGGAATGGGCAATGGTTGTAATGTGCCTGGTGTGTTGACTGTTTCCCCTTTGTGGCGTTGATAGATGTCGTATTCTGCTACGAAAGTAAGGATGTCCTTTTTCATGCCGGTCCAAAAGAATGATCTTCTGGTGCGCGCATACGTCTTCTGAAAGCCCAAATGTCCTGCAATGGGCGATGAGTGCAATTCTGCCAAAATGAGACTTTTGAGGGTGGATGTTGGTGATATTACGACTCTGTCCTTGTAGCGAAGAATATAATTCTGCCACGAGTAGCCCTTGGTGGAGTTTGGATCTGCCTGCAATTGAGAAATGAGTTGGGAGAGCCCAGGGTGTGAAAACCATTCCCTGCGAGCTTCTTCAATCCATTCTGGAATGGGGAGGGAAATTGCTAGCAGGGTACTTTCCTCGTCAAATTGGCGAGATAATGCATCTGCTACACTATTGTCTTTCCCTTTCTTGTAAATGATCTCATAATCATATCCCAGCATTTTGGCTAGCCATTTATTTTGTTGTGGGGAGGATAGGCGCTGCTCCAAAAAATATTTAAGACTGTGATGATCTGTGCGGATTTGGAAACGTCGTCCCAACAAGTAAGGTCGCCAGGTCTCTACTGCATGTAAGATGGCCATCATTTCCTTCTCGTAGGTAGATTGGCCCAGATTCCTCCCACTTAGTTTTTGGCTAGTGAAGGCCAATGGTCGCCCTTCCTGCATTAAAACCGCTCCAATACCTGTTCCCGAGGCATCACATTCAATGACAAATAATTTGGTGAAGTTCGGTAGGGCTAAGACTGGAGTGGTACACATGGCGTTTTTGAGCGCGGTAAATGCCTGTTGTGCTTCCTCTGTCCAGAAGAAGGAATTTTTCTTTAGGATTTGAGTGAGGGGCTTCACTAGGCGACCATAGTTGCGGACAAATTTACGATAATAGCCTGTGAGACCCAAAAATCCTCTCAAGCTCTTCAA